>MTQE01002839.1:608679-620217 GCA_014337955.1 Aspidoscelis marmoratus | reverse complement strand
CCCCCCCCCAAAGGGGTCCCAACCCACAGGTTGAGAACCACTGCTTTAAAAACATCAACCCTTTTGAAATACAGTCCAAGCTCACACCGGCCTTCATTTCATTTCCTTTATTATTTATATTCCACGTTTGCATCCCTAGGAATCTCAAAGCAGTTAAAAGCACTCAGTATAAACAAGAGTTTCAAAAACAATGTCAACTGGCAAATAGGTCTGTGCTGTGCTGAATAGTTTTAGGTCAACTCTCCAATCCTGTTGACCCTTTCAACATATTCCTTGCACAGCGTAACAATGATAGCAACAACCCACACAACAACACCCGCTCTTCCCTGTGAAGCTCCCATGGAAAGGAGAGTTTCTGTCTTTTCTCCTAGGAATCCAGTTTTCCTTTTCAAGCACCCTTGAAGAACTGGGCAGGAACAGGTGTGATGATCTTGGGATGTCACTTTCCAACATGGGCTGCTCCGTTAGCAATTCTCTTTCTGCATCTTGTACATTTATATGGACATTCAGTGGACATTCCAGTATCTGCAGATCATGAAGCTCTTTGCAAATCTAACGCACTTTCTCCCTTGTGGGATCTTTCCTGGGTCAGCTCTCCACTGATAGTGAAACTGTTTCCAGATTCCATGCATTTATATTGCGTCTCCCCACTGTCTGCTCTTTGATAGACATTAAGGTATCTGCTGGAAGTGAAGCTCTCAGCCCATTCAGAATATTCACTTGGGTTTTCCTCCATATGGGTTCTCTGATGGACAATTAGGGTGTCACGCCGAAAAAATCTCTTTCCACACTGTATACATTTATAGGGTTTTTCCCCTCTATGGATCCTTTGATGGGCATTAAGAGAGTCTCTCTGAGAAAAGCTCTTTCCACATTTTAAACACTGATAGGGTTTCTCCCCTCTGTGGATCCTTTGATGGCTATTAAAGGGATCGATCCGAGAAAAACGCTCTCCACATTCTTTACATTCATAGAGTTTCTCCCTTATGTGGATTGCTTGATGAATTTTAAGGTATCGAATATAAAAAAATCTGTCCCCACATACTTTACATCTATATCGTCTCTCCACTAGGTCGATCATCTGGATGTCACTCAGCCGTCTACTGGCAGGGAAACTTATTTTCACATCCCACGTATCTACGCGATTTCTCCTCTCCATGGATTCTTTGCGAGTCATTCCAAGAAAGGCTCTTTCCATAGTCTGCATCTCAACTGTGTGGTATCTGTGATGGAGATTCAGCTTTGCCCTGGTGGTGAACTTCTTTGCACATTCTATGCATTTATATGGCTTCTTGGCTCTGTGTAATCTTTGATGGACTTTAAGGAATATAGTGGTAGTGAACTGCTTTCCACATTCCACACATTTATATGGCTTCTCCCCTCTGTGTGATCTTTGATGGATATTAAGATACCTACTGGTTATGAACTTCTTTCCACATTGCATGCATTTATATCGTTTTCCCCCACAATGGAATCTCTGATGGATATTAAGATATGCACAGGTAGCAAACCTCCTCTCACAGTCAATGCATTTATATGATACCTCCTTTGTGTGGGAACTCAGATGGACATTAAGGGATTCACTCTGAGAATAGCTCTTTCCAAATTCAGTACATTGATATTGCTTCTCTCCTGTATGTATCCTACAGTGCTTACTTAATTCTGATTCAGTTGTAAATATTTTACTACACACTGAGCATTCCATTCTTTACTTCAGCAATTTTTTGGTTCCAGGATATTTACTTGTTTCGAAGGAGGATAATTGTTTATGTTTCTCATTCATGAGGCTTTTCTTGCATTCATTTCTAAAAGGATGTTTCCACGAAAACCAGAATAGGTTTTGTTTGTCCTCCGTTTCCTTTCTAATCTGCCTGGAAGAAGGAAGAAAGGGGTGGGTAACCAAATACAGACACATTAAGAATTCTAGACAAGAGGGAAATATGCCATTTCACATCTGTTGCAATCATCTCTTTCTTTTTCCTAGATCTTCAACACCCTTCCTTTTTTTTCTTCAAATCCTCTGCTAAATCTAAGCTCATTTTCTAAATTAAAATGCACCTATATTCAAAATATGTTATGTCTTCAGCATTGTCATGGAGACACCTCACAGTCAAACAGAGGTGCTGGACTTGGCATATAAAAAGCCAAAAAGCTTTGACTGTGTTTCCTTTTAGACTAAAAAAAAAAAAACAAGTTTGAAAAATTTATAGTATTTGACCTATGCTATAAATCTGTGTTCTAAACTTTGATGGGGGGGGGGTTCTGTCTACTGGGGTGTTACTACTTTTTCATTCAGAACTAACATTTTGAGGTATTCACACAATTTACAATCCATTAAGTCTGCATAGTTTAGTTAGGAGGTTGCCGGTTTCGTATCCCTCAAGGTGGATTGTTTGGAGCTTGCTATTAAGAACTTTCATTTGCAGAAGGCTAAGTGTCTGCTTCAGACTTCTAAAAACCTTTTTCCTCTTGATAATTTTGCCTAAAAGGGGAATGAATCCGGGAAACAAAGAGAAGAGATAGCTTTTCATCTATTGCCCAATTTTTTAAAAAAAAACTTGTACGGTGTAGTAGAGAAAGGAAGCCTGAAATCATTTTAACTCCTGACTTTTTAGTTATTATATCCACATGCCTTAGTTTCTTGCCCTTGCTGTCCAACCTATGCTATTTCTTTTAGCATCCTGACACCACTTCCAAAGCATTGAAAACGGCCAGTTACCAGAGCCAGTTCCAGAGTTCTGCAAGAAAATCACACCGCCAGCAAAAGCTACAGTGAAGCAACTGTCTGTCTGGCCTCCCAGTTTGAGCCACCCTGACCAGTTCTTTTCCCTTCAGTGCTGTAAGGAAAACGCAGGGTGGCCAACAGTGCTCTCAAGGGTGATTTCCACAGCCAAAGCCTTTCTTTCTCCTCCACAGGGGATAAAGGTTGCCACTCCCTCCTCTGCACACCCAAGCTAAAGCCATGCTGCACGGCTTTCCTTTTTCCACCTTGCAGCCTGGTCCTTTTTTCCCACCCACTTTCTCACTCCTCACCCCACTCCTTGCCACCCCCAAAATTCCTACCAAAAGCAGGAACCTACCACTTGGTCTCCCTGGATTCTCTCTCTCTCCTCCCCCCACCTAGTGGTTAGGGAGCCGGACTCTTATCTGGGAATACCGGGTTCGATTCCGCCCTCCCCCATGAAGCCAGCTGGGTGACCTTGGGCTAGTCACAGCTCTCTTCTGAGCTCTCAACAGCCCCACCTACCTCACAGGGTGTTCTATTGTGGGGAGAAGAATATAAAAGCTTTGTCAGACGCTTTAAGTCCCCTTAAATGGGTGGGGAAAGGGGGATAGAAAAGCCAACTCTTCTTCTGACACAATTTGAGGGGGGGCATCCTACTCCTATCCACCACCCATGGCCACAACATTGTAGTATAAGTTTTTGAAAAGCCAAGATATGCCAAATCTGCCAAACAATTTTTCCAATGCCAAGAACTCTCTAGTCAGTCAGTGTAGTCATAACAGGTTGTACAATTCTATAGCTGTTGAGTGTCCTCCATAGTTGAGCAACTAGCTATACCTCTCTCTGTAATAGAGAAAACCGAAGGAAGGGCAATACCAGTATAGTAGTTACCTACATAAGCTCAAAACTCTTTGGAAACTCAAAAAAAAAAGTCAGACTATTTTTCATTGTCCAGATAAACAGCCAAAGTTGCCAAATTTCTCATGCTTGGCATTTTTCCTGACATGAAGAAGAAGAAGAAGAGTTAGCTTTTCTACCCCGCTTTTCTCACCCATTTAAGGGGACTCAAAGCAGCTGACAAAGCTTCTGTTCTTCTCCCCACAAGAGAACACCCTGTGAGTTAGGTGGGGCTGTGAGAGCTCAGAAGAAAGCTGTGACTAGCCCAGGGTCACCCAGCTGGCTTAATGGAAGGACAGCAGAATCAAACCCAGTATTCCCAGATAAGAGACCGGCTCCCTGAACACTAGACCAAACTGGCTCACTGACAAGGTGGCCTTGCTTCCCTCCCAACCCCGTCTGTTCCTTTTTCCATCCCACTTTCTCCCTCCTCAGCCCACTCCTTCCCACCCCCCAGACTGCTACCCAAAGCGGGTCAGGCGAGTCAAGACTTTTGGGGGTCAGTTTTAGGCTTCAGTCCCTAATTCCGCCCTCGAAAGGCGCCTCCCTTTCCCCCGCCTGCTTCCCTGCTCGCCTCTTCACAGCCACAGAGCGAACCTTTGATCTCCTCCACGTCTTGCCTTGGCGGAGGAAGAAACAGCCGCAACAGGTTCTCACATTCGCGCCACGTGTCTCTTTTCCTGGCTTTATGCACGTGAGCAGCAGCAGCAGCTCCTTGGAAAGGGCGGAGACTTTGCAGGAAGTAGGAGTGGCTCTCCTCTCTAACTCCAACCAGAGCAGCTCCGCCTCCCTTCCTCCTGAGATCCACATGAGTTGTAAGGGTCCTCAAACCGGATCTTGCTGGGGAGCGGGGATCTGTGGGATCCCTGGGGCAGGTTCTCACATCGCCTTGGTTTCTCACTCAGGGGGCATTTTTAGAAGCCCCTCCTTGGAGGAAAAAGACCCTTCCTCCCTTGCCAGATCCAGCTGCACATTGAGGCCACACACAGCATCCAAGGACACAAAAAGTGGTCTTGCTTACAGATCTCCCGAATGCGAAATGCCTTCTCTGTCTGAGGAAGTCTCACCGCCATTGGGGCTAACAGCCCCCGCTACTCCAGGCCATCATAAACTGGTTCAGATTCTTTCTGAAGCCTTTCTATCGAGCAGACTCAGATCTTCCAAAGACTAACAACGTAGGGGAAGGGGAAGACATCCTTTGGTCTGTTTCATGGGACCCCTAGTCCTGGAAAGACCCGATTATCCCCTCCTTCCACCTCATCTTACACTCCTCCACCATGTCCCTCCCGCTCCGCTTTTAGACTGAAAGGCCCATTTGCAGACACAAACTCTTCCTAAACCTTCCCCCAAGCTGCAAATCTTTCCGATCCGGATGTCCATCACTTTTTTAAAAAATTATTTCTGTACTGTATTTGAAGAAGAAAGAAGAAGAGTTGGCTTTGCTACCCTGCTTTTCTTACCTATTTAAGGGACCCAAAGCCACTGACAAAGTTTCTGGTCTTCTCCCCACAACAGACACCTTGTGATGTAGGTGGGGCTGTGAGTGTCGGAGCTTTACATTATTAAAGTAGCTCTTGCGCTACTTGTCTGCCTGTAAAGTCATGCCCAGGCATGTCCTAGCCTTTCTAATCTAGCACAACTGTTTCAATTAGCCAGGTTGGACATGCATAGCACCTGGAGAAAGGTTCACTTTGGATTGGTCAGTTCTTTTCCCTCTTTCATGACGTCTTTCTGACCTGTATAATTGTCCTAGTGTTCAAATAAGTTGCTGCCTCTGATGCCAAATCCCTTGTACCTTATCCTTACCTTGCTATTCCTGTCTATACTTCTCCCTGACTGTCCTGTGCTAATTTGCTGCTGAAAGAATAAACCTCCTGTCTCTTGGATGACGACTCCAGCCTGATTCCAGTCTGGGACTTCACTAAATGCTAAGCCTGCATGTCTACATGAATGTGTAGTCAAACCGGATTTGGCAGTGAGAGCTCAGAAGAGAGCTGTGACTAGCCCAAGGCCACCCAGCTGGCTTCGTGGAGGAAGGCAGAATCGAACTCGGTATTCCCAGATAAAGAGTTTGGCTCCCTAACCACTAGATTAAACTGGTTTGGGATTATGATACCAATTGGGATTATGATACCAATTCCTCACTCCAGGGGTAAAGATATAAATCTGATGTAAGACTATTCAACATAGCTAACATTTCTAGCAAAATAATGTCCACCACCTCTTGATTCCCCCCCTAATCTCAGTTTTAAGGTAACTCGGCCCACTTTGATTTTAAACACAACAGTTTGATCCCAGCTGGGTTCAAAAGGAGCCCAGCCTTCCAGCCAGCACAGATCCAGCTGGGCCCAAAATGTCTGTGCCTGAAACCTTCTTCCCATTCATATATGGCGGCACTTAGTTCCTGCTCTCTCAAGGTCCTGTTCCACCCACCAACGTTATACAACCAACCTTTCTCACCCCTTCCCTGTCTGTGGCACTTCTTGGCTCCTTGGGGAAGAAAAGAAGCGGTGGCCGGTTAAACTTCACAGTCGCCAAGTGCTGGGCTGCTGGGTGTCTCTCTGCAGGAAGTGGGACTGGCAACTCCATTAATCGTCCACTACTTCCCCTCTCTCCTCCTGGCAATGAGAGTTACCTCCATACCAGTTGTAAAGACCCTTTGGTTGCCAGGAGGACAGAGGATAGGGAAGCTCATGTTATGGAGGGATGTATTGGCCTAGGGAGACCATCTCAATGGGACCTTTATCCCTGGAGTGAGGGATTGATATCATAACCCCAATGTTCACCAGAAAATGATATGTTGGTAACAACTGACTGACTATAAGCCCACCGACCAACAGATCTCCATTCTGCCACAGCTCGACTGCCATTCTCCACAGAACACCAGAAAACGGCATCCCCCCACCCCACTGGCACACCTTTCCAGATAAGAACATAAAAGGAGCCCTGCTGGAACAGGCCCATCTAGTCCAGCATCCTTTGTCACACTTCGGAGCTTCAAGCAGAAGACAAAAGCTTCCTTTGGTCCCAATGCAGTGCAAATGGGCCAGATCTCTCCAACATGAAGGCAGCACCTAGACATCCATCCCTTATCTTCGCAGATGAGAGCAGGTTCACGTGCCCTACACCCGGCACAGGGCGTCCGTGGCCGTCCCACAGCTGTTCAGGAGGGAGTGCTTTCGCATGCTCCCTCACTGACAGCTGCAGGCCCTGCCTATGGCTGCCCTCGTTGGGCAGGCCCGTCGCGTTCCTTCCCCGGGTTCCAGTGGATTCACATGCTCCTCGACAGCAGAATTTGGACCAGAGGAGTGAATACAAATGTACATATGCAAACACCAGAAGCCTTTGAGCTAAATAAGGGAGCTAGAAAGCTTAGTTATGGATAACAGAATTGATATTACTGGTATAACTGAAACCTGAGGCCTTTTCGCACTGGAAAGTCATGGCCTCATTGCACGATCTTATTACAGCTCTGTCTAAGAAACAACTGTATGGTTTTTCTTTGACGTCAGCCTCCATCTGTGGGATGTCAGATAATAATTCTGGAACTCTGGCTACCTATTGGGGACTCCCACCTGACAGTGGGATGCAGAAGAGAATAACAAAGATGAAAGTATTTATTTATTTATTTATATGATTTATATCCTGACTTTTTCCCAGACAAGGACTCAAGGCGGCATACAGAATTAAAGAATACAACAATATATATAAAATTAAAAGTACCGGCATATATATAAACAAGTAATAAAATGTGAATACTATCCATTTTGCAGTTGGAACAAATGCCTACCAAGATGGCTTCAAATCCTACGAAATGCTGATTAATGATTATGATGCAGATAAAACATTACCAAATGCAACTCTGTGAACTATCAACAAAGGAGTGGGCACAGTTCAGTGGCAACATGTCTCATCTCCACAGAAGAAATCTGCATTTGCTAAAAGTACATGGATGTGTTCACATGGGGTGTTTTTCCACTGTCACTAAAAGTACCCATTAAGTATCCATTAATGGGTACGTAATGGCATTTTTGTACCCATTAATGGGTACTTAATGGGTACTTCTAGTGAAAGTGGAAAAACACCCATAGTCATCAGGAATGAATGCTGGCTTGTTGCCTCCAAATAACAACTACTATCAAGAGGGAACACTGTGTTTGGAAAAACTTAAGTTGCTTCCAGAATAAGTGAGGCACAAGTTTCCTTATAAGAAAAACAAGTAATTACTTGTTATATCAAAATAATTTCCCAAACTATACCCTTGCAGTTACCTCTCTATGCACCAAATGAATGTTCTACTCCCATCATAAAAGGTCACTTTGCTCAGACATAACTGGAAACACATACTTCTGAAGTAGATTAATTCATACAATAAAACCTATCATTCACAGACTGATACTTCCTACATAGGGCATTTGTTTTACAATAGCTGGATGTGTTCAGCAGTGTCTGGGGGCAAATCTAATGGGTTCACCAAATTAACATTATTTTCTTTTAACAAAGCAAGAGTCAGCTTCTTGGAATCAAGGCTGAAGTGCAGTGTCCTAGGATGTTCATCTTGAAAGGAATCTTTCTGGTTATAATTTTTGCGACACTGTTTTCACAAAGGTTACCACTTTGACTACATTGTTCATCATGGGAGTTGGTGTCATTAAGATCCATATCTTCTATTGGGTCTAATAAATCTTCAGTGTGAGGCTGTATATGAAGAAGAGTTGGCTTTTCTACCCCACCTGCTGCGATAGCTACAAAAACTCAGCTGCACCCAGCTCCAACACCGTCATGGACAAGGGGAGGGAGACTCAGTATTCAACCACCCACCTGCTGCGAGAACTATAAAAACTCAGCTGCACCGAGCTCCAACACCAGCGTGGATAAGAGGAGAGAGGCTCAGTAGCCAGCTGTCCCACCTGCTTTATAATTTTTTTTAATTATTATATAATTTGTTATAACATGCAATGTACTTTTGACTTATGTAAACTGATTTAAGTTTAAGTTGTTTATATTTATTTGCTGTATTTCTCTGATGAATGATTGTATTTGCATTGTTTGTTTGTTTTTTCATTTGCTGTAAACCACCTTGGGCAAAATTTTCTTTTGGAAAGGCAGTATATAAATAAAAATGGAATGGTTAAGTTGCCTCTATCCAGGAAAAGCCAAAGCATCAGAGGTAGAGGCAGACACCCCTGGCTCCAGCTACCATCTGAGCCTCAAGCAATAGCATTAGTTCAGAACAGCATGGTGAGCCAGTTTGGTCTGGTGATTAGGGAGCTGGATTCTGATCTGGGAATACCGGGTTTTATTCCGCACACCTCCATGAAGCCAGCTGGGTGACCTTGGGCTAGTCACAGCTCTCTTCTGAGCTCTCAGTCCCACCTACCTCACAGGGTGTCTGTCGTGGGGAGAATAGAAAGCTTTGTCATCTGCTTTGAGCCCTCTTAAATGGGTGAGAAAAGCAGGGTAGAAAAGCCAACTCTTCTTCTTCTCTCCTGTGTGGGATTTTTGCTTTCAAATATATGATCCATTCTCAGGAAAGCTCTTTTCACACACAATACAATCTTAAGGTTTCTCCACACTGTGGAATCTTTTATGCTTATTAAGAGATCCTATGCAACCAAAATGTTCTCCACATTCCATACATTTATATGGCTCCTCTCCATTCTGGGGTCTTTGATGTCTATGAAGATTAGAATTCTGAACAAAGCTCTTTCCACATTCCATACACTGATAAGGTTTCTCCCCCGTATGGGTTCTCTGATGCTTAGCAAGACTTCCACTGATAGCAAAACTCTTTCCGCACTCCCTACAATGATAGGGTTTTTCCCCCGTGTGGGTTCGTTGATGTACATTAAGATTTCCGCCATTAGCAAAGCTCTTTCCACATTCCATACACTGATAAGGTCTCTCTCCTGTGTGGGTTTTTTGATGCCTAATTAGAGATGCATTCGCAGCAAAGCTTTTTCCACATATGATACAATGGTAAGGCTTCTCTCCTGTATGAGTTCTTTGATGATTACGAAGAGATCCTCTATCAGCAAAACATTTCCCACATCCCGTACAATGATAAGGTTTCTCTCCTGTGTGGGACCTTTGATGCCTAAGAAGAGTTCCACTGTCAGCAAAGTTCTTTCCACATGTGATACAATGATAAGATTTTTCTCCTGTGTGGGATCTTTGATGCCTAGCAAGAGAAATACTGACAGCAAAGCTCTTTCCACATATGATACAATGATAAGGTTTCTCCCCAGTGTGGGTTCTTTGATGTATATGAAGATTATAACTGTGAGAAAAGCTCTTTCCACATTCTATACAATGATATGGTTTCTCTCCTGTATGAGTTCTTTGATGATTACTAAGAGATCCACTAGCAGCAAAGCTTTTCCCACATTCCACACAACGATAAGGTTTCTCTCCTGTGTGGGATCTTTGATGCTTAATAAGAGAACTAATGGCAGCAAAGCTCCGCCCACATTTGATACAATGATAAGGTTTCTCTTCAGAATGGGTTCTTTGATGCTTAATAAGAGATCCTCTGGCAGCAAAGCTCTTTCCACATTCAATACAATGATAAGGTTTCTCCCCAGTGTGGGTTCTTTGATGATCACGAAGTTTACATTTAAGAGAAAAGCTCTTTCCACATTCCACACAATGATAAGGTTTCTCTCCTGTATGGGATCTTTGATGAACAATAAGAGATGCTTTGATAGAAAAGCTTTTTCCACATTCAATACAATGATAAGGTTTCTCTCCTGTGTGGGATCTTTGATGTCTAATAAGATTTTGACTGGTAGCAAAGCTCTTTCCACATTCCATACAACGATATGGTTTCTCTCCTGTGTGGGATCTTTGATGACTTTTAAGTGATGCATTGGAAGGAAACCATTTCCCACAATCCATACATTTGTACGGCTTCTCCCCAGTGTGAGTGCTTTGATGTCTATGAAGATTACAATTAAGAGAAAAGCTCTTTCCACATTCCACACATTTGTATGGCTTCTCTCCAGTGTGGGTTCTTTGATGGCTAATAAGAGACGCTTGGCCAGCAAAGCTTTTTCTGCATTTGATACAACAATAAGGTTTCTCTCCCGTGTGGATTCTTTTATGCCTAATAAGAGTTCCGAGGGCAGCAAAGTTCTTTCCGCATTTGATACAATGATAAGGTTTCTCCCCAGTGTGGGTTCTCTGATGTATTTTAAGACGCCCAATATGAGGAAAGCTCTTTCCACATACCATACAGTCATATGATTTCTTCCTAGCATGGATTCGCTGATGTACCTGAAGCTGTTCATTGTCAGCAAAGCTATTTCCACATTCCATACACTGATACATTTTCTCACCACAAGAATTCTCTGATATACATATAAATTATCTTAACATGTATATATTTATATGTTTTCCTCTTATTCAGGCATTACACAACCTTGAAGGCAGTGGGAGGAAATATTTACATCCTTTTGTCTGCACTGGATACTTTTTTTTGTCCAAAAATCTTCTGATTTCAGAATTCTGTATATGTCATCATGTTTGAGAACAGGAAGATTCGGCAATTTCTGTTTGTTTCTTCACTTTCTTGTTCTCGCCCTCCAAACTCTCTTTCCAATGATTAAGGGAAGTTTTGATAAAATCCAGCTCTGTTTTCTTACATGGATTGCTCCAGTCCTAACATGATGGGAAAGAAAAATACCTTCATCTCATATCTCACCCCACACTCTCTTCCAATTCTAAATGTCTCCAACATCCCTCTTTCTCCTTTGTATGTTTAAGCTAATAGTCCAAATCAACAGCAATCACTAATTAATGTGTCCGTTTTTTGGCTGGTGTTTTTTCAAGAATGCAATTTTGAGCAGCCTTCACACTCTATAATACACTCTAGTGGGCCTGTGCAGTTCAGTTAGAACAGCGGTTCTCAACCTTCC
>MTQE01002839.1:557786-593501 GCA_014337955.1 Aspidoscelis marmoratus | reverse complement strand
CACACACACATACACACACAAGCAAGCAAAAACTCTGCAGACATTATTGTACATATATGCCAATACTTAAGAAATTATTGTTCATTTATCTTTATTTGAGGAGCATTTTGCCAACACACTAAACTATGCATACAGTACAATCCTGTTAAAGCAACCATGCATAATAAAAGTGCTCACCTACAACATCCAGCTACTCTTAAAAAATGCTACACATATACACAATTCTCTACGGTATGGCAAAAAGAAACCAAAATTTGAAGGAGGGGCTTCCATTTTTTAGACAAATGAGCAGAGAGTCTGGTGATCAAAATCTATACATCCAAACAGACATATTTGACAAAGCTTTGACGGGAGGCAACTTTTAACAAGAGGTTTAATAAAAATCTTTCTTTTTTTCCAGGCCAGCTAAAGAATCAAGGTGACTGTTCTTGAGTTCTCTGGCTTTCACTTGTATATTATCCACAGTGAAAATGTATGTAGTAAGCTACTCCAGCATGCTGTATAATTCAGCATAGCTAGCAAGTATATTAAACAATGGAAAGAAATAAGACAGTGTGGTTAAAATGAGAACTTTCAACGTAATACAAGTAATACAGTGAGCTAAAGATAGAAACACTAAGGAAAAATTAAAACATTTTAAAAACTCTACTGAATGTACGATATGGAACGACACAGAAAGCTGATTGACAGTTTATGTTTTATGTCAGTTTTCGGGGCATGAGAAGTTGAGGGTTTGTTTATAGCAACTGGGAAATGTTTGACATTGAGCCTTTTGGTAAATTAATAATTACCAGGGCTCACCTTAAATGGGTGAGAAAAGCGGGGTAGAAAAGCGAACACTTCTTCTTCAACTCTTCTGTGTTTATATCCTTGACATTCAGTGGTAGCTTCCAAGAGCCTTCAAGTAAAAGGAAAGAAATTTGCTGGTAAAATGTCAGCATTTCCAAATAAAGGTTTGGATTGCTAGAAAATTAGTGGATTTTTAAAATGTACCCTTCACATGCACAGACTTTAATCATTCCTGAAGATGAGACGCTATTATAAAATATTTAGAAAGGGCATGCAATACAGCACTTTAAAAATATATATGAAGCTTTTATTTAATAGTTCATCAAATATGGTAGCTCAACATTCAAACACCTAAGTAAGCGTTCAGCAATCTGGTACCTTTCAAATGTGCTGGATTACAAATTTGCATTATCCACAGCTAGTCCAGCTGGGGCTGATGCAAACTGGAACCCAAAAGTCTGCTTTAGCCCATGTGACAATGAACATATGAAGGATAGAAGGATAGTTCACTCTTCACAGGACGCCCGTGTGCTCACACTTGCACCATTTGTGAAGCATTCCATGCAACTATTAAACCTGTTTCCCCCCTCTTAGTTCTAATCTATATTACAGTTTCACCATAATGTTTGCAAATTGATTTTGGGAGCAAATCCACTGTGTTCAACCACACTGAGTTAGTGCATTAAAGTCTCTAGCCTTATAGCAGAATCCTATATGCCCCCCCCCCGCCCCAAAGCAGCAAAACCCATCTAAATCCAATGCATCTGATTTCAGGAGAGACAGATATAGGGAATGAATTCTTAAAGGTGTCAAAGCATAGTATGGAAGGCACCAGGATCAAAGTTTTTGTGCCCCTATGAAGCAGCTTACAACCCAGGAACTTCATTGTACATTAAATAACCGGTCATAATTTAATGCTTTAAAAACAAATCTACCAGCCTTCAGTTCCGCTGGTTAGTAGCAAGTGCATGAACACGGGATTTTAAAGTTAATTTGATGGAATTCTGACCCTTTCTGTATGGACCCTTAAGGGTCTGCTAGGACACATGTGGACCTCCATATCTACATGTTAATGCAGAGCATGGAGCCCCACCCCCTGCTGGACCAAGTCACAACACAGCGAGATCCAGTTTATGGAAGGCCTTAACTGGGTCCACTGGAAGAACCATGATCCAGTACATGGGAGGCATGCAGAAGGCTACCTTCCATGTTTGGGACCACCAGGGGACACCATCCAGTAGCACGCCGCTCTGCCCTGCTGAAAACCACCCCCACCCCAGAGGCCTTTTGGAGGGGCAGCTGCTAAGCTTGTGCAAGTTTCACAGCTGTTGGGCTAAGCTACATCAGCGCTGTTGGTGCGGATGGTGCTGGTCCCACCCACGCCTCCCCGTGATCTGGATCAGTGGGCCAGGCTATGCCAGAGAGACCCACTGATCTGGATGGCTTGCAGGTAAGTGCAGAAAGGTCCTCTGCTTTGTTATTTGGGAGAATTTGGGAAGAACCCCGCTTTGCAGTTACTCATCAATCCTCTTAAGGATTCTTTAGATTTCTCATCAGGTCCTAATTGGTCTTTGACCAAATCATTTCCCAGTCAGCCATAGAAAAAAAATAAAAAATCACTGGCCCTCTAGTTTCTTCTACCACAAGGGCATGCGGGGGAGAGACAGATCTCTCTTGGCCTTTCTAGTTTGCTCACTTGCCTGTATGGACTCTCTGGTTGCGTGTGGCTATGAAGTGAACCATTCAATGCAAGACCTGTCCAAGGACCATCTTCAAAGATTTTTATTCAGGGGGAAGGCCTTTTTTTATTTCAAGGAGCCTTATTTCCCTGTGGAGTCGCACTGAATTGCAACCCTCATTGGAGGAGGAGAGTCTTGAAGGCTTGATTTTCAAAGGCCACAGCTAAAGCCCACCAAAATCTACTGAAATTTAGTGGGCTGTACCATTCTGAACTCCTTGTTGGATTCTGGGTTATTATTTTTAAAAATACATGCCAGTCTATCAGGAAATATAATAATATCCATCAAACATTCATGCACTGATAAGTATACCAAGAGTGAAAAATCTGCCTGCATCCACTTACAGAATTGTTGGTATCCCTCAGTTTCGTCCTTCCTAGCCACCATATCACCACTATCACACACGTACACCTTTAGCTGTGGTTTAGATGCTCTGTTCACTGAAGAGTGTTCCTTGAACAACTAGCCTTTCTCGTACAGGAAAATGTCCTGTTATCTTTCTAAAAGAAACAAGCATTTGCTTCCTTAATCGAGTAGACGAAACCCTAACCATCTTGTACCACCCAAGATCATGTAGATATTTAACCTGAATGTTTGTTGATGCCCTCTGTAAAAGATCTGATTAAAAAAAAAAAACTTGCTGCAATACAGGAAACAGGTTTTTGTTTTGGTGACCCTCCCTCTCTCTGCTTCACACAGTTTGCTGTAACAAATCCACACTCCGCTTACAAATATGGATGTCTGCACACACATCTGAGACCTGGAGAAACATCCCTTTAAAACCTGGGACTCAGCAGAGCAAGTCAGAAAGAGGCACTGGTGTTGCCTTTTCTTGACTCTGTCGAATGAAACACAAACAAACGGGAATTACGGGAAAGGAAGGTGTTCCAAAGTCACTGCATCCTTCTGAGCCAGGCATTGTGTGTCGCTCCTTAAAGTTGATCCCCTTGGGGGTCCCAGATTACAACATTAACCACAACTCTGAGGAAACCAAAGTAGGAAAAAAAGCCGGGCTTGACTCTTTTGACTTGAATGCCATCCCAAAACAATGCAATTTTAAATGATCTGTCTTGTTTACTTTTTCTTTCTCCAAGGCATGTCATCTTAAATAGAATTCTTTTGAGAATTCCTCCTTTCTCTTTCTCTTTCTCTCTCTCTCTCTTTCAATTTTGACCTCTCTTTCCCAGTCGCCAGACTCTGCTCTCAGCTGAGCAGGATGTATAGAGAGAACTGCAAAGCATTAGGGGACTTAAGGTTGCCTTTACATAACTGGAGATCTTATCGTCTTTTCCGAAGAGTCTTGCTCCCAACCCTCACTCCCAAAATGCAGCTACAGCCAACTGTCATTATCAGATTTTGGAACAAGGCATCTATTCCTGGCAATGAGTTCATTTCTAAGAGTCAAAATATGGTTATGGCTTCTTTTGCCTGACTAAATGCAACTGCCCAGCAGATGTAGGCCCAGGTGAAAATTCCAGCCAGGCCTGCAGCCTTTACAGTGTCAACGCCCTGTCTTCCGCTAACTCTTTCATAACTAAGATGGCTTGATCTCCAACAGAAGTCTCTTCAATTGTCCACAAATTTGGCAGTGTTCCTTCTCCAGGCCCGGTGGAGGATGCGTACGAGGGCAGCGGCCAGTGGAAGGTTTCTGTTGGGTGAGGGTATCCATAATAGCTGTCTTGCGTGAAGCCAATGTTCTCTTGAGAGAAGCTCTGGGTGATGTCCAAAAAGATATTTGTTCCCACAGACGCTTTGGCCCCACGCGATCGGCCTTTGTGCCGTTGTGTGTCGTGTGTATTCTGGTGTCTGATGAGATGCGAGCTCTGGTTAAAGCTTTTCCCACACTCCGTACACCTGTAGGGCTTCTCTCCAGTGTGGATCTTCTGATGCCTGAGAAGCGTCGCAAGGTCATTGAAGCTTTTCCCGCACTCTGTGCATTTATAGGGTTTCTCTCCGGTGTGAATTCTCTGGTGTCTGAGTAGAGTCCTGCGATCGCTAAAGCTCTTTCCGCACTCGGTGCACTCGAAGGGCCTCTCCCCTGTGTGGACCCGCCAGTGAGCTTCAAGGTTGGATTTATCACAAAAGCTCTTACTACAGCTGGAGCATTTATAGGGCTTCTCTCCCGTGTGACTTCGCCAGTGCGTCTTCAGGCTGTACTTGTTGTAAAAGCTCTTGCTGCAACTGGAGCAGTGAAACGTTTTCTCTCGGGTTTCCACGTGCGTTTTTTGGTGCGTGATGAGGTTTGTGGTCCGGTTAAAACTCTTCCCACACTCTGGGCACTTATACGGTTTCTCACCTGTGTGGATCCTCTGGTGCCTGAGGAAGCTGGTTTTATCACAAAATCCTTTACTACACACCGTGCACTTGTAGGGTTTCTCTCCAGTGTGGATTCTCTGGTGAACCTTAAGGCTTGCTTTACGAGTGAAGCTCTTCCCACAAACTTTGCACTGGTTTTTCCTCTTGCCTTTGTACGCTTTTTGTTGAATTGGCATGTCATCAAAGTCACTGTCCTGAAAATTGGTTTTATTTGGCCATTCTTCAGCTTGGCTTTCCTCACTTCTCTTTAGTAGTTCTTGATTTCTAAAGTTACCATCTTCCTCGGTGTCTTCTGACAGCACTTCAAAGGGTTCCCATTCACTCCCACTTTCCCAGGCATCACCTAGCAGAAAAGAAGCAGGGATAACAAGAAGAGGGAGAGAAGAAAAGTCAACATCAGAGATAGGAAGCAAGTCATGGTCTTGTGTTTCATAAAAGCAGACACACCCAAAGAAAATGAACTGAAAGTTGAACAAGATTGTTAACATGTCAAGTGAATCCATTAGGGCCCCTCCAAACTGCAGCTCCTATAATTCTTTGATATTGGCCAAACTGGCTGAGCTTCTGAGAGCTGCAGTTTTAACATGCCTGGAAGTCAAGAGTTTGACTTTTCGCACTTAATTTTCAAATATCCCATAGAAGTCAAGATTGGGGGAGAGGCCTTCACTGAGTTATGGAATTAAAGTATATTTTCCCATTCACTGGAGATCTTCAACTAGAGCAGTGATTGTGAACCTTTTGAGCTTGGTGTGTCAAAATTCGCAAGAAAACCTAGCTTAACTCGGGTGCTGTGTCACATCTAGAAATATCCATAATTTTGTGATATTTGTAGCTCTGGTAAAAAAAGTTATTTTTGATATATGCATTTTATGAAAAGCAAAAACAAATAATTCTTTACATTTGCTAAATCTTCAATTGAAAGTTGGTATTTTGTACACTTCAAGAACAAGCAAGCACTACACGCCCAGGTGCCAGGGTGACCAGGTGTGTCACCCAAAAGGGCTTGGTGTGTCACCTGTGACACGTGTGTCATAGGTTGGCCATCACTGAACTAGAGTCTGGATTGTTGAATATCAGTGATTGTTGAGTTCATTCGGCTGTGTTCACACCTAAGTTTTTCAGCCCACTTTTAGGTCATGTTCCCATGCACTCTAAACTCTGAAGCGAATCTGAATTCGACTCGGAGCATCCCCATGCAAAGGCTCCAATCTGGGCTACATGCGGAACAAATCGCCCAAATCCGTGGTAAATAAACTCCCCTTGCAAACTGTTCTTGCTACAGAGGCAAGCATGGATTATTTTGGAGGCATGAGGGCGCTCCCGGGTTATTGGGGGAGGAGATTGGTGCTCACATCATTAGCACGGTTTGCATGGGGACGGGTATATTCTACTTGAACCCGCGCTTCCGTCAATCGCATGGGGACAGGTCAATTAGAATTAGACTCTCTATTGGGAATGCCCCAAATCTACCCCAAAGTAAACGGAGATATCCTTAGACTGAGATAACACATCAGCGATGAGCTGTGGTTTTTTGGCATTAGCTAACCCAGAAAATCCATCTTTGGGGTAGATAATGTGAAAAGAATATGATAGTCACTTTGTTGATATATTTTCTCACTCCCAAAATTGACTGAAGCTGGATTAAAGCATAGGAATGACTGTGGCTCTAGGCACTGAGCAAGGGGTTAGACCTGATGCCTCTGAGATGCCTCTCAGTTTTATGATTTTAATGCCTCTCGTCTTTCTTGAAGTGATTCAGGAAGGGAGGGAGGACTTCTAGTGCCATCAGAGGTTCTGTACTTTGCTTTTCAATTGTTCCTCTTTGCTACACTTCCAAAATGGATGAGTTGCTGGGAAGAGGCAGAAAAATTTGTTCAGGAAGACAACAGTATTACGTGTCCACACCAGAGGGCAGCTATCCCAGCTGCAATTGAGACTCACTATCAGGAACCTGGACAGGATACGACAGAATATCTTGGGAACCCCCGGGTAAGACTTGAAATGATTCTTCTGACATCAGACATGCGTCTCCAAAGTTCTCTATGCTGACTGCTATCTCAGCTTCATCCTCTGTGGGTGGAAAAGGACAGGACAGAAATTTAACAATATAAGAAATGGTCTGCCACGTGCAATCTATGGTCCATCTTATTCAGCAGCTTGTTCTCACAGTGGCAAATTTGTTACATATGGAAGCCCTGCTGGTTCAGACCAGCCTCTCATCCCACACAGCGACCTACCATTTACTTCTGGGCATTCTCAAGCAGAAGACAAAGGCAAACCCTTCATATGTCCTTGGCTGCCTACAGATGGCCTCTAGAGACATCTTGCCTGTCTCTCCAATCCAGAGGCGGCACCTAGTCATTCATTCAAGTAGCCATTGATACACCTGTCCACCATGAACTTGTCCATGCCTTTCTTAAAGTCATGTGCAGGATATGAGAGCAAATAACATGCCTGGTTCACAGTCTTCCACCAGACAACCTTTAGATTTGCAGCCTTTGGTACCGCATGGAATTACAATGCCATCCAAGCTAGTAGCCACTGACAACCTTGTCTGTCATGAACTGGTCCAACACTAGTGAATTCCAGTGTTTAATCACATACACTGTGAAGAAATACTTCTGCCTGTTCATCTTGATTTATCCCATAACTTATTTTACTTAACAGTATTTAGAATACTTTTATATTGCTCCCTATATAAAAATCTCATTCTGGTTTCCATAAAAACACGGAAAACAATTCTCTTCACCGACCTTCTCCTTCTGGAACTGAGATATTATTTGTTACTAATTTCTGTTGTTGTGCAATTTAAATTATTATAGCTTACCCTGAGACATCAGGGTGGAGGGAGGAATATAAATGTAATAAATAATCAAGGAACCACGTAACAACAAAATCTCAAATACTTGGTGTGGGAAAGGAAATTATTCTTCAAGAAACAAAATTAAGGAGGTACCATCTGGCTCATTCTGCCATGTCTCTGCTGGCTGGACTTCCTCTGGTGAGTCCACTTGTCTTGGATTCTCACCCTCTTCCTCCTCCACTTCTGTTCTCAGAATTTCTGGAGATCCCATGTCAACTGCTTCCGAAACACTATCACTCTCTGTGGAATCAGCAACTATTAAGAAGCCCAAGAAGAACACAGAAGAGATTTAAGAACGCATACCTCATACTGCAGTTTCCCCCCAGTGATAAGACACAACTGACATCACATGTCAGACAAAACTTCTTCAAGCATACTTGTTGTCTAATAACCCAATGAATTGCCAGATCTCTACTTTGAAATACAGAGGGCTTCATGGGCTCTTGGGGAAAGCACCAAGGTCACACCATAAAATGACACCTCTTTGTCTCCATCTTAGGTGTCACTTTGAGTGGCAATTGTGGCACCTCAATTGAAGGCAGAAGACCACACCTTTTAAAAAACAAACTCTGCTGGAGATTGTGCCCATTAATGTAGAACTGAGCTCACCACAAGTTGGCTGTGGCCACCAAAACTGCACATACAGTGGCAGAAAATGTGTTATCAGGTGCTTTGCTTGGTAAGCGGAGACCGGGCCAGCATTTCAGTTGAGAGAATTTTATGCATTTTTAAAAAAATGTACACCCATTTTCAAGAGCAATTCACAGACAGTGTGTTGCGGGGGAAAGAGTCAAGTGGTTCCATTTCCTCTGACTCCACCATGGAGATATTTCATCCCTACGAGTTACTTCAGAAAACAAAAAATGAGGGTATGTGTGGATATCCAGAGATTATCAACTGCCTTTCAAGAACGACTCAGAATATTCTGATTAACCTTTAAAGCTCCTAGTAGTTTCGGTCATGAGCTAAACTAGAAAGCAAAGGGGTTCACACCACAAAACTCATGGAGAACTCACGTTACTGTCAAGAATATTGGAACATGCATTTACTTAGTAGGCAAGCTCATAATTTTCTTAACCCAACACTGGCACTGATGGCAATAATGAGACTGAAGGGGAAACATGTTAAGAGGTTCACAAAGAATGACAGTAATTCTGCTCGAACCTCTGTGAAGAACAAAAGTTTGAGAACCTTTCATCACATCTTGAGTACCTCCTAAAACCAGAAGCAGCCATAGCTGATGGAGCAGAGGGCTTCATCAAAGAAACAGGCACCAGAGATCAGAACAGGGAGAACTATTAATAGATACTTTAAAGCTGTCATTCTGTCAAGCTTCCAGGACTGTAGTCACAGGTAAGGTCTTCAAGCATGAACCAGCTGGCTACCTTAACAAGTCAGCTTGGTGCTTCATCAGTCATTTTCTTTCCACACGATCTATCCCAAAGGTGAATTTTCTGAGTTAGCACTGAAAGAAAACAGCGTGTCATTCTGCTGGTGTATTCTCTCACGCTGAAAGTGGACTGAAGCTGGATTAAACCTTAAGTGTGATGACCACAGCCCAGGAAATTGACTTTATTTGGTATAACGGACCATGAAAGACGTTTAATGGAGAAAGGAAAAGAGGACTCGAGCTCTGAGCTACTGGTTGTGATGAGGCACTAGTCACTTTGCATTCGGAGGCTAGTTGCGCCAAGTCAGAAGAAGGCCTTGTCTGTCTTCTGAAAAGGGCACAAGAATGGCTGAGAAGGCCCAGAGAGAATGGGTCTGGCTGTACTTTGCACCGACTTCAGTTAGCTCCTCGCTACTTTTTGTCAGTTGATAAATGCCTTTTTTTATTCCAGCAGTTCACCTCACAAGGCAGACAACTTCATATGAATGAATACAGATTCATTTTATAGCCAGAGGCCTATACATTTACGAATATGACCAAGTAAAATTACAAATGTAAGATCAGATTAAAAACATTAAGAATCCATATAAACTATATATCTCATTCTTAGGCAGGATACTGCTAATTTTGGTGGCTGCTGATAAAAATGGTGCTGCCACTGAAGTAACATTTGGGTTGGCTTCATATAACAGAAAGATAACCTGAGGCAGGCCATGCTACAGTGAATAATTCTCTCATTTTAACCATATTCCCCTTTTATAATACAGTATTCTAAAGTGTCCTGAATAGTACTTCTAGATTATTTAGTATTTTATTTATATCTATATCCCATCCTATACCTGAAGGTCTCAGGGCAGGTAACAATCTTTAAAATCCAACATATCAAAAAAACTATATCAAAACAATAATAACCATTACAACATTTAAAAACCAACATGTTAAAAACAGCACAATATCGGTCTAAAAATTAGTGTTTGCAGTGGGGGAAACGTATATTAATATGATGGTAAAGACTACAACTCCCATCATCCTTGAGAGCACTTGACTTCTTTAGCTGAGGCTGATAGAAATTGGAGGCCAAGAATAACCTGATCCGACACCAAGGTGTGTAAGGCACCTTGTTTGGTGCTGAAGCCTCTGTCTCAGGCATCTGAGGTAACATTAAAGACAACAAAGGAAGCCTCTTAATAGAACCATCCTCAGCCAAAAACAAAATGGAAGAATTTGTACATATATAAGTAACCATCTGTTTTTTTTCCAGTTCAACAGAGCTCTGATCAAATATCTCCTCCTTTGTCTTTCAATGAGGAGATGAGATCAGGCAAAACCAAATAAGAAACTGATCAGTCAATTATTTTTGCCTTTTCTAGAACATAAGAGGCCATAGTCCATCTAGTCTAGCATTATCCTGTCTCACAAAGTGGTCAACCAATTGCTTCCAAGGTTATAGAATATATCATGAAATCCAAACTGCGATTGGAGCGTCACACACGATGATCAATGGATCGCCGTTGCGACGCATTATCCCAATGCTACTGCGTATTTACCTTAATCCTGGATTAAGGTCATTTGATTGTGCACTATTAAGAAAATTTGAATCCTCCCGCCAGTCTGGGCAGTTCAGTGAGAAGAGATGAATGAGAGCAGGAGGGCAGCTCAACTCTGATTGGCTGCCTCATCCCACATGACCATGTGCCCCGACTCATCTCTCACAGCTTTCGAGGGGGAAGCTATGGAGCTGCTCTTTAGTCAGGAGAGCAGGTTGTCAATGCGCAGCAGGTAAGCTGCGCTTTTAGCTTTAATTTCTGATTTCTTTCACAGGTCTGGACACAGCCTTAGTCTGACTAATTTAAGTCTGCAGCACACAAAATATGAGGTGAGATCATCGACCTGAAAGGGAGAGGACTGAATAGAAGTCCCATCATCCTTGAGAGCACTGACTCCTTTAGCTGAGGCTGATGGAGGCCCAGAATATCTGATCTAACACCAAGGTGTGTAAAGCACTTTCCTGGGTCTCAGTGGCCTTTCAGTTTATATTTCTGCCACATGAATCTTCAGAAACACAGAAACAGAGAGCTCTAAACATTTGCTTTTCGTTTTAAAAAAAAGATGAATCATAAATCATAAGTGAGAGCCTCTTCACAATACATCATGACGGTCTGGCGCACTCTGGCATGGACCATGTGCACCCTGCAGTGTATGCTCCATCCCAGAGCCACCCTGATGGCTGTTAGCTAGTTGATGCAGCCTCTGCAGTATTCCTATGCGAAGGCTGCATCCAGGTGGCTCAGCTGC
This sequence comes from Aspidoscelis marmoratus, assembly GCA_014337955.1. Lineage (NCBI taxonomy): Eukaryota > Metazoa > Chordata > Lepidosauria > Squamata > Teiidae > Aspidoscelis > Aspidoscelis marmoratus. Next base: position 582,109 of record MTQE01002839.1, on the reverse strand, counting down.
ACAGGTGTGTGCTGCATCGCTGATTGCTCCACACTTCATGCAGGCCCAGGGGCTGATGTTCTCAATGCAAACACCTGCCTCTGTCTCTGATCTTCATTGCTGCCAGATACTTTCCCATGGCAGTGAAGTGTGAAAAGGCCCTAATGGCAAATGGATGATGGAAAAGTATATAAAATCATGCGTGGTATAGAAAAGGTAGAGAGAGAAACGTTCTTTTCTTTATCACACAACACTAGAACCAGGGGGGACTCTATGAAGCTGATGGGTAGGAGAGCTGGATCAGACAAGGGGAAGTATTTCTTCACCCAGAGGGTCATCAGTCTATGGCATTTACTGCCAGAAGAGATGGCAACAGCAACCAGCCTAGATGGCTTTAAGAAAGGATGGACAAATTTATGGATGACAGATGTATTTATGGCTACTAGAAGGGATGCCTAAGTACATCTTCTAGGCTTGGGAAGCAGGCAGGGTGCCTCTAACGCCATTTGCTGGGATTCAAGAGCAGGAGAAGATTTGCCCTTGTATTTGCTTGAGATGCCCATGGGCAATTGTTGAACCACTGTGTGCGACAGGATGCTGAACTAGATGGGCTGTGGCCATAGTTCAGTGGTAGGACTACCTCTGCTTTCATGCACAAAATTCCAGTTTCACCCTCCGCCACCTGGGAAAGGGAACTGGGAAACTTTTTCCCACTAGGAAGTTTTAATCCAGCTTCAGTCCACTTTCAGAGCAAGAGAATACATCGGCAAAGTGACAAGGTATTTTCCTTTGGCATTATCTGATTCAGAAAATCCACCTTTAGGTTAGATAATGTGGAAAGAAAATGATTAGTCACCTTGCAGATGTGTTTTCTCACTTTGAAAATTGAAGGTAGATTAAAACTTGGGTGTGAATGCAGGCCACTGTATTCTTCTGTATTCAGCTCTTCGGGGAAACTTGCAAAACCTGATTTACACACCTGTCTACCCTTTTTACTATGATGGATTGTTTTGTTTCCTTGCTCTTTCACTTTGAACTAAGGTTAATTTTTGCAATTACAGGCTTGCAAAAGGAGGTGGATTTGTTTTGCCACCTTTCTTAAGCTATACCATTGATGAGCGATCTCACAACACAATCTTCCTAATAGAGACCTTTTTCTTTTCTGCTAAGCCTCTCTATCTCTCTCGTTAACTTAGCCTTTTCTCCTCCCTAAAGTTGGCTTGACCTATTTTTGCCAGAAGCCCAGAGGGCATCCTTATCTTTACTTTGCTTAAATGAGCCAAAGGAAAGCCTGGAAGTGTATTTATTGATGTGAATGATCTTTGTTGCTGTATAAACTAAAAAACAATCATCTACATATACTGACTGTGGCTGGTTCAACATTAGTTTATTAGACTTTTCTTACTATCCAGAGGACTGTTCTCAGGACAATAGTGTCCTTGCAAGCCACAACTTTTATTTTCCAGGTTAATTTCTTTAACATCAAGCCATTAGTGTTTTTTTCCCCTATGGCTTATTAGGAATTGCCAACCTAATTTTCTCCACTGCTGGCCTCTAGTCTCCAGACACTGTCCCTAATAGTTCACATGCACATTTGGAGCTAGCCATCCTGATTTTAATGGCAGAAAAACAACTTTTAAAAAACAAGTGGTAAAAAAACTGGAAGCACCAAAAAAAAATTGTAAAAGAATGACCAAAGTCCTAGAGTTCTGGAAGACAGGGAATTTTTTATTTATAAAAATGCTGCTTTTTATTTAAGAAAGCCCTTTTAAAAATCCAGTTTCTTATTTGTAAAAAATGCAATGCATTTTGGTCCAAGGCCGCCTTCAGGGACTGTATAAATGGAATACAAGAAAAACAAACTGCAGCAAATCATTCAAGTACAAACACGAACCTTGAGAAAAAGAAAAGAACTTACAAAATGAAATGGAGCCTTACCATAAAAACTCAGAATATTCAGAAGTAGTATCTGCACAAGACATAAATTTGACTTGTGCAGATACTACTCACAGTTGTAAGCAAAGAGGCTCCTGTCTCCTATATAAAAGATAAAATGGATTTTAACAATTTCATGGGGGGAAAATCCCTCATTTAACCCTTATGGGTTGTTTGTTCCATTGTCATCTTTAATTTTTTTTTATTCGTTAAGTGTTCTCCTCTTTGTTTCTTTTATTACCTTACCCACTTCCCCACCTATAACTGCCTGCTTACATCAGCTAAATTTCAATGAGCAAAGCTCTGAGTGGACCCACATTTTAGAAGGCATAAGATTTTAGGCAATACTGGAAGAAAGGTTCCATACAGTAATGGCAATTCAACAGTCAAACACTTAGGCTGTGTCCCCAAAAGACTTATTTGCCTCTCTACTGTCCCTCTACTGTCACTCCATTCAAGCGGACTTTAAAAGTCCCATGCAAATCTGGAATAAGCGTCTGCATGAGGCTCAGCAAAATGTGCGTTTTTAACACACCTTCCGTCCTCATGGGAGCTGTGTTTTCTTTGCGTGCATCTTTTTCTCCCCACCCCTGCTCTTGTTGATAGGGTGCCAGCGGGAATGGGGACGGACTGCGCTTGGCGCAGCCACAACCAGGAAGACAACCCCTGACAAGTCCAAAGGAAAAATAGCCATCGATTCTCTGTTCGTCTCTCAGATCTTCCACCCCCCAAAATGGCTTCTTGTGCCAGCAAAGGCAGTGGCTGCAGCTAGTGGCCGCGCAATCGCTCATTCACTCTCACCACTTTCCCTGTTATCACTGTCAAAATCCACCCCGTACAGTAGCAATAATCCACCCACTTCACACCTGATAGTGATTGCAACAATGTTGCAATTCTGTGCGATTCTGGCTCTTTAGTTCTGAGCTTTAGAAAGGGAAGCTGCTTGTGTTATTGCTGTGTGTGTAGGCGGCAATCCCCGCCCCTTTTGCCACGGAGCGTCCCCAAGGTAAATGTTGCGAGGAAAACCCGCGACTTCCAAAAAGAGCGCTGAAAGTCTTATTTAAAGGGCACTTTTTTTGTTGCGGGTTTTCCTTGTTTTGTAGTGCTGGAAGGGTGCTGAAAAGCCTGGCATGGGGGCGGTCAGGGGTAAAAGAACATTTTTAGCACACTTTAAATTGCTTGGGGACAGGCCCTTAGTAAGACAATAGTAGAGATTTGCTGAGCTGGGAAAACTGGGATTTGTGGTTGCATCAGGCTGGACCGCAGAATTAATGAACTGATTTGGTGTGGTTCAGGCTGGGGTCACAGTTAAAGTTTAATCCAGTTTTAGTCCACTTTCAGAGTGAGAGAATACACCAGCAAAATGACAAGCTATTTTCTTTCAGTGTTAAATAACTTAGAAAATTCACTTTCAGGATAGATAATGCGGAAAGAAAATGACTGGTGAAGCAACCGACTGACTTGTTAAGGTAGCCAGCTGGTTCATGCTAGACCAAACTGGCTGTTATATTTTAATATTGTAAACCACCCTGAGACCATTAGGTATAGGGTGGTATAAATAAATAAATTATTATTTTTGCCCTTGCCACTTCATGCCCCTCCTTGTGGCCTTATAGATGGATACATCAGCTGCAAAACCTCACTGCGATCATTTTATGAGGGCTCAACAAGCTAAATCAACAACCTAGCTTGCTTTTCAGCAAAAGTTAAAATTTATGGCTAGGCCTGGCTCCAGGGTAAGCCTGTTTGCTGTGAATCGTCTTCCAGCATGTAGGGTCAGAACATCCCTGTCAGAAAGACAACGGCTTCTCCCTCATTGGACAGATCTGAGCAGAGGCCAGGGAAATATCTGTTAAGAAATGCTTCAGGCCTGAATTCCTGCACAAAGCAAAAATCAGGCTCAGCAGCCTAGACAGCTGTATATGAGTCTAAAACCCAACAGCGGATACTTTTCTCATTCTGATTTCATAATGGTACCGCCATTTTCTGCTGACGTGGGCTCCAGTCCACGAAAGACATGTCTTAATAAATACCCAGTTTAAGTGATCACAGGACACGTTGCTTCTAGTGCTGCTAGACATGCATAGGTTCCATCCCAGACTCCCCTTAACTAAGCACACAGCTGCTCGATGTGTCTTGCGCAGCCTGAACAATAACCGCCTGGCTTGTCCATCCGCCTGCTCATCCACTCACTTACCGTAACTCTTCCTTTTCTTCTTTGAACCTGGTGGACAGAAAGGGATGTCATAAGCAAGACAGCAAGGAAGTGAGCAAGCAGGTCCACAGACAGATGGACAAGGGGGTGACTTTTTTGCTTGCTACACAGGAAGTTGTATGTCCTACATCTCTGAGATGTAGTTGAGAGAGACCTTTTTGGCTCTATATCTCTGTGTTGCCTCATCTGTCCATGATGAAGAGACACCTAACACACTTCAAAAAGAGCCAACATTTGCTCTTTGGGAGCCTTTCTCAAGTAGATTGAGGCTGATTCTTCCAAGAGTGGCACTCCAAATACTATACACCTGAAATATGTGCTCTGAGATGTCCCCATAGGTTGGAAACCCTACTCATGGAGTGACCTCCCTTCCCAAGAGCAACAGCTATGTTCACTCCTTTTCTCCCCTCCCAAATGTTGCCAGATTAGGAGGGGCTTCAACTCCATTTATCTAGCAAAGGACAGCAGCACTGGCGTGCCGCTTTCCTGGGACACGTTGGGGAAAGAGGGGAGCTGTTGAAGTTCTCTGCTCCTTCCCACAGTGTAATTGTGCTCCTAATGAGATATTTCTGCCACTTAAAATGGCACAGCTTCACTCAAACCACATCATTTCAACAGAGGGCACTTCCGGACATGAGTAAAAACCAACAATTCTCCTGGGATTACACTGGGATTGCCACACATATCTGTGGGAATCCCAGTATTGCTCCAGGTTAGCCAATCAAAAATCTGATCTATCAGCATTACGGAAAGTCCAGCCATAACACTATGCTTTCTGTCGTACCAATTCTTTACCTCCATCTCTCAGGGTAATTCTTCCTCTTTCACAATACCTGAAAACAAAGGGAAGTGTGCAGACTCTTGCTAACATCTGGGTATTTTGGAATACGAACAAGGGCATGAAGAGCCAGCTGACAAAGGTAAGAACCCAGGGTTGCCTCCTGCCATTTGGCAGGAGCAGCAAGAGGCCATTTTGGAATCCCAAAAAGAGCTCACAATTTCCTCTTGCCATCTGGAGGCACTACAGATGCTGAAAAAGCAGCTCCTGTACCTGCCAAAGCTTTTAACCTCACTGCATATTTTCTATGTGCATTTTTCTTTGAGTTTTTTTTAAGGCTCAGTTTTGTACTTATATCTAGTCGGGGGAATATAGCGCCATTATGACACCACTTTGGTGGAGTTGCCTTACATAGCAACCTCACCACAGCCCCGTTTCCTCACCCCTAAAAAAGGTTTCCCAGCAATAACGCTTTTTACTTATCTTCTGGACAGATCCATCATCATAGCTCCGTCCACCAGGCATGCATGCATGGAGGCAGAAACAGGCATCCACACATGCACAGAGATGCCCATGCACACATCAAGGCATTTGGGACACCCAACTGCCTGAACGCACGTGACAGTAAGCATTATGCGAAGGCACTGTCTGTAGTCACATTCCCCACATTTATCGAATCCTAGCCAGATACCTGGATGCCCTCTGGAGGCAGCCTTAGTTTTTTATTTTTTAAAAAATGAACACTTCTATAAGGAGTGAGCTAAGAATTCCTTACCCAGAGAGGCCACATTCCCATAATTCTCCACCATGACCTCCCTGTAGAGAGCTCTTTGTCCTGGATCCAGCAGGCCCCATTCTCCCTCAGAAAAGCGCACAGCCACTTCCTCAAAGGTCACACGACCCTGAAAGGAAAAACAAAAACATTCTTATCACATAAGAAGAGTTGGCTTTCCTACCCCTCTTTTCTCACCCATTTAAAGGGACTCAAAGCAGCTGTTCTTCTCCCCAAAACAGAACACCCTGTGAGGTAGGTGGGGCTGTGAGAGCTCAGAAGAGAGCTGTGACTAGCCCAAGGCCACCCAGCTGGCTTAATGGAGGGACAGCAGAATCAAACCCAGTATTCCCAGATAAGAGACCGGCTCCCTAACCACTAGACCAAATTGGCTCACGAAAGTCCAAACAAAAATGAATTTCCCTTATGGCCTTTTTTGGGAAAAAGAAGTACAGTGCCTCTTCTGACTTAACTGGGAGGTCCACAGCACAAGCTGTTGTGGTGACAACTGTCACCACATGTATTCATGTATTCATTTATATTTTGCCCTTTACCTGAAGGTCTCAGGGCAGGTCACACAACAATAAAAATATAAAATAAACCTAACACATATTTAGAATATAACCAACGCTCCCTTCCTCCATGTCAGTAGAACACTCAGAGGAAGCTAAACATCAAAGGCCCATTGTCATATATTTCCCAGAATCCTCACCTTTGAGAGTACTGTGCCACCAAAGGCAAGGCTACACTAAGGTACAGATACCTCTAGACCATAATAACATCACATCTTTTTTCTGTTTGCAATTATGTTGTATTGTTATTTCTTTTTTATGTGTATATAAATAAGGACATTTTAAAAAATAGGAAGCAAAGAGGTGCCAATGGAGCTACCCATTCAGTCAACTAGGAGTCAGTCACAAATTGGCGGTACCCAGCAACGACAATAACAGAATAATAAAGTAAATCAAGAAATAATTTTTTGAAGAACGCCTTTTGATTCTTTACCTTATCACCCTCCAAAGCATTTATTCTTCTACCACAGAATGCAGGTGACCTCAGCTGCACGTCCATCATTATTCCGACATCTGTAAAGGAAGCAGCATAGAGGGAAAGTAGTTATTCTTTCGTCCATTTCATGTTTTATTTCCACACATAGACAATTACTAGCTCGTGCTCTGGAAAAGATAACATTGTTTTCAGTTTTTGCTGGGCATCCTTAGTGACAGAAGCCAGGGTGATCATCAGTATTTTAGGAAGGGTCTAAATCCCCTCTACACCCAGCCCAACTCAGCAGTTTGGAAACCACAGAGGAGGAACTCCAAGGGATGCTGCACTGCATTTTAAAATGCTTTAAAAATGAAATCAAAGTAGAATGAAAAACCAAAGCTTTCGCAAGCAGGAGAAATCCTTACCGTAAGACGACGTATCAGTGCCTGTCTCTGGCATGCAGAATCTGACCTGTTGCCTTCTTTGAGGATCCATAGAGGCTTTGTCTGTCTCAGGAAAATCAGCAGCCTCTTTCATTGATCGCTCTTGCTGCACACGAAAGAACAAAACCAGTTTCCAAGTTTAGAAAGCCAAACAAGGGAACCCATCTTTTACTATGTAACTGGCCAGTTCACTCTCTATTTCAAGGCTGTGTCCCTATTCAAGATTTAAAGAGCTTTGAAATCATTTTGAAAGCAGACTGTTCCCAAAGTTTCTGAAGAATCCACAGTTTCTGAGGATTAAAGGTCCTGAAACGTATTATCTATATTTGAATCAAAAGAGATCTCGCTGCTGGATTTAGAAATAATCCTCACTATTTAGCAATGGGAACGTAAGTGGGGAGGCTCAAGGGCCTCCTCCTCAGTTTCCCCTAACCCAATGAGAAGCCATGATTTCCCCTGCTATAGTCCCCTCTCTTCCCCTGGCTGTCTGCCATTATGTGCCAAGGGGATTGTGCTGAATGAACAGGAGGTGGGGAGGGGGTAGTGGAGAATGAAGAGGCTGCAGCAGAGATACATGTATCCAGGAGTGAGATGTAAAACAAGAGATACATGTATTAGGGGTGAGATGTATCTAGAGATCAGATGTATCAGGTGAAGTAGAAGTGTCTGATTTTACAAAGAGACCAATGAGCGATGGTGAAAGTTGCCGGCTCCTGTGTAAAATCCTGCCTCATCTCTCCCTTCCAGTATTGCCTCTTCAATAAGCACCTTTTGCTTCACCCCCTGCCATTTCGTGCAGTCCTGATCTGCCATTTTCGTGCAAAACAAATGGAAAGTGATCTTCTGCTACTTTTTTAACATGCGAAGAAGCTATGCTACGGTGCGGGGTGGAGTGCTAAACAAAAGCTCCATGATCTCTGGGAACAGGTTTATATAGGGGGTGGAGTTTAATTGCCCACCCCATGTAACCAGGGTGTCCAATTGCTGACTGCATTGGGAAAGGGTTCTGGTGGGGGAAGGATGGAGGGGAGGGGGTTTCTCCCCTCTGAGTCTGCATTATAAGCTAGCAGTGGGAGCACAAAAAACCAGACCTCATTGCTGATTTTAAAACCCCGGATTAAATTGCGCATTGGGAACTTGGCCCAACAGTTCTTTTCTGAGTCTAATTTTTAAACTTTTTTTTTAGTATAATTCACCCTGGTTTTCTTGATGAAAGATGTTTTAAAGTTGTCTTAAACAAGCACACATATTGTCAATAAATGTATGTAAAATCGTTTTAGTGGTGTCTCCCATTTCTACGGCACCCTGGTACACGGCATCCATCTAGAAACCCTTGTCTCTGCTGGCATTTGAATTCCAGAGTAGGAATTTGGAGCTCATTTAGCCACTGAGGCCCTTACCTCATATACACTTACCTCATATAGTCTATATTAGCTAGATCCAGATTACATAGATCCGGATCAGCCACGGACAGAAGCATCTGCATCGAGTGGACTTTAGAACACCAGATGTGAGCTAAAGAATAATAGCACAGATGTAGACCACATTTATTTGGTCCAGCACTAATCTGGATTAGTGAAAGAGAAGGCTCAATCAGTCCATTGTATTTTTATGGTCATACATTTTCCAAGGGCAAAATTCTAGTTTGTGGGGAACGTTATTTGGGATTTTTAAACTAAACACTGAAGCAGCCACCAAAAATAACTGCAAAGTTGTGAATTATTTTATTTATATATTTATTTATTTGCATTTTTCCTTGCTGTAAAGCCAAAGGTCTCAGGGCAGGTTACAGCATTGAAAACCTCGTGTAAAATTCACACACTAAAACAAAGTGAGGCAGCATGAATCTACATGTGTAAAGGAATCTAAGATGGAACTGGCTCCAATGCTGTATAGTCACATGACACACACCACCATCTACATGCACCTTGAACTAAATGGCATTTTCAGCTCTGTGACTTCCTCTGAGGCAGTCAAAGACTGTGAGTTTGCAAAGAGTAAACAGCTATGTAATGTATGTACTTTGAATATGGTAGGCTGCCTCCCCATTACAAGCTTAATCCAGTTTCCCTAAACCGAAATAATAGAACCGGATGCAAACGCAAATTTGCCTGTTCCCATTACTTTCAGCTTAATCGGCGTTCGATCCAGATTCTGAGGATCCTACGTGGCGTACGTGACCCAAGGGGGGACTCAAGTGGCTACTTTCTAAAAGCTGCTTTTGGGGGCTGCCCTGCCCTCTTCCTCCTGGCGTGAACGTGCCACCCATAACAGACCCTTCACCGAGCCTGGCTGGGTGGCTGCCGCTTGCCTGGATGGAGGAAAACCAGCAGCAGGCAGCCAGCAATTCTCCCCATTGCCCAGGGCACACAGCAGCAGCGGCAATTCAAGCAAGGGGGCTTTAAACATTCACACATCTCCCAAAACCTGCCCTGCTTTCCTTTCCTCTTTAAAGGTCAGAACTCCAAAGAGCTAGAATTGCACAAAATTGCAACATTGTTATCAGGTGTGAAGTGTTATCAGATTGATACAGTGTAGCGGCTGCTGTGATGGTTGTATTTTTACACTGAAATCACTGTCTTTGGAAGCAAGCTATTGGGAGAGGGAAACAACCCTAAACATGGATTCTCATCCCTTAAAACGGTAGTGTCCCCACAGTAAAAAATGTAACACATATCAAGCGCACGATCTGGAATGAGACCTGTTGAAATGAGGGTTAACATTTACAACGCTTTGGGGCGATTTAACACGCGGAAAGCATGTTAAGCCAAACTGATGTGGGGTCTGTGAGGATTGAAAACGGTTTGAAACTGAAATAAGCTTGTAATGGGGATGCGGCCGTAACGTGTGCATGCCTTGTGGTCATTTGCTTGACTTCATTTGACAAGTGCATAAACAGAAGGAATTCTTATGCAGAACTCAGGCTAAGACTGGACATATTTACCAGTGGGTCTCAGTCTAGCTGCCCAAATCTAGTTGGTCTTGTACAGAGTAGCAGCCTGGTGTAGGAGCTCCAGTGTTAAACTACAGGTGCCTCCAACACTGCCAAACTTGGCGATGAAAGAACACCATATGATTATGGACTCATCCCTACCTCTTAGGCTAACCAGTGTCACAGGTCTCTCTTGAGGATAAAATGGGCAGGAAGGAGAATCACATATGCCTTGCCCTGTTCAGAAGAAAGGTGCGATATAACACACTTACTTGATCTCCTTCTGACTTTAGGGGGTTGGACTCGATGGCCCTAGAGGTCCCTTCCAACTCTATGATTCTGTGATTCTGCAGGAGGTTATCTTCCACTGGACCTGCTGGTAGGATGCGATATTTTGTGCTTCCATCCCCCACAGAAGTCCGCACTGATCTGCCATAGAACTGGCCCTCCTTTGAATGACGAACCTGATTCAGCCTCGGCTGTTGCGATCTCTGTAAGTGGACTGTATCCTCCACATCCAAGACAAAGAAGTCTCCATTTTCCCCCCAGAATTCTGTGCTGCTACCAGCTTGAGGGGGAGGTGGGCCCTTTCCGACCACTTCAGGGCCTACCATGTCCTGCCCTTCCATTTTCATTTCACGCTCCACCGCAGCCTCCAACTGCAGACCGCCAGCCAAAGGATCCCCTTGCTCTGCCCTCATTTGTCTTCACTCTTCTTTCCGAGACGAAGGCCTATGGACTTTTGAAGGTGAGGAAGATGCCCACTACTTGTAGATCTTCCAGAGTCCTCCCTTCTGGAGTCCTTTTGAATGACACAGTCACTAAGGTGGCAAAATCAATTGTTCCGTCATGCCCAGAAGGCCTTCTCTCTGGAGGGAAAAAAAGAAAACCAGCAAGAATCAGAACACCGCATGCTTTATTCCAGACTTTGGGCCTTTTCATACTTTGAAGATGGGGACGGCTTGACATTGTTCAGTTTGCTGTTTTAATATAAACTCTAGTCCAGATTATCTGTAGCTGCCTGTGGATGATGGAAGGGAGGGGAAGGATGCTTTCCCTTTTTTTCAGTGCAGCCAATCCCAGCACAGCTGACTGAGAACAAGTCACCAGAGTATGCTGGACAAAAATGATCCTGAATCTGACCACCAGTACTTGAAGTGCAGATGGGCAGGGCAGACCGTCATGGCAACAGTAATGGCAACATCCGGTGTGTACCAGGTCATTGCCATGACAATCACGATGCGGCATGCGATTGTGCAGCTGCACCCACCCCACACTGCCCACTTGCAGCATTTGCACTGGGAAGAGAGTAGGAATGCTGCACCCAGGAGCTCAATCACTGCTCCTCTCGGTGACGCTGGAAAGTTTTTACTTCTCTATAGCTCACTCACATCTATTGGAGGAGCTGGAGGATGCTCTCAGATGCTCCAGGTTGGCAGAGGCTGCATGGCGTTTATATCTGCTTCCCCAGAAGGGGTGCAGCTGCTCCAGGCCCTTGATGAAAGTATTCTTATTTACCCAGGCCTTTGGTAACGAGTTCTGCCTTTAGGGTGATTCTTTCCACCACTTTTTAAAATGTTGGGGTTTTTTTTATTTGATTGTTAATCACCTTAGGATTCCACTGTAGGACAGTATGCAAATCCAGTAAAATAAACTTACCAGAGAAGAGACTGTTACAAGATGACTGCTAAAGTCACAGTTATATGAGGATAAGAATCCAGCTTGGAAGGTAGGATTATTCCTGCAGAGGGAAGAAGGCAAAGGGAAAGCAGAGGTAAGCAATGTTAATCACAGTGGGGAGTGCTTTTTTTTATTTGATTTCCCTCCTCTTTCTTTCTTTCTTTCTTTCTTTCCTTTTGCTTTACCTCTATGGATACAGCCTTTTGGTAGCCATGTTTATCATTCTCCCACCAAGGCAGAGACCCTATCTGCAGGGATTTTCCCTGATCACCAATGGCTACTAGAATGGAGGCCTAGATACTGCCTCCAGGGTCAAGAGACAGACAGGATGCCTCTCAAGCAAGTGAAGGTCTTGCTTCTGCTGGAGAAGCCCAGGAACAATTGGTTTGTCACTGTTTGAGACTGGATGCTGGACTAGAAGAAGAAGAAGAAGAAGAAGAAGAAGAAGAAGAAGAGTTGGCTCTTCTATATGGCTTTTCTCACCCATTTAAGGGGACTCAAAGCAGCTGACAAACCTTCTGTTCTTCTCCCCACAACAGAACACCCTGTGAGGTAGGTGGGGTTAGTAATCTCAAAAGGGGTGAGGGGTATGAGAAAGAAAGTGGGGCATACAGCTAGAACTTATTTTTAAAACTTCCTATTTTGCTTTTTTTCTTGCAGGCAGGAAAGCCTTGCCTTTAAGGTTTAAAAATAGTCCCAAAACCAGGACTAAAAGCTGCATGGGGACAGCTATATTCGGATTAATTGATGGCGCTCAATCCGGATTAAAAGTAGTCCCCCCAAAATAGTCCAAGGGATTATTTCAGGACTAAATTTCCTGCATGGGGACGCAGCCTGTGTCTGTGATGTTCTCACCTCTAGTATTGGCCATATGCTTAAAATTAAATCTTTTCAGGGGAAAGGATGTATTATTCCTTTATTTATGTTCTACTGTCCAATGTTTTGAATTATTTTTTGTTTGTTTAATGTGAATTGGCTGTTTTAACTGTTTCTATGTAAATCATGTTGAAATTTTTATTTGGGAAGCGTCATCTAAATATTTTGAACAAATGAATGAAAAAGGACCTGCTGTGAGCAGTCACAGTTGTTATATTTAGTTGCATTTTGTTAAACAACTTTATATGAACATTGCTGTATAAGAATCTGTGTGTTTAAAAACAACAGATAAAATAATTAACAACAACAAAAGTTCAAGAAGTGAACTGAGGAAAATGAGTAAGAAGATTTCTTCAGGTTTCTTCCCAGAAGCCTTTGGGGCACCATCCAAACACATAGGCAGTAATGCTTAATCACCAGACGAAGGCAACATGAAGCAGACAGAATTTTTTTAAAGGCAACAAACAACATGCAGTTTGTCCTAAAGCTGCATGATGGTATAAATGGTGGAAGTGTGCAGGCCATAATTATTTAATAAATAGCTAATCTCCTTGATGTCAATCCAAGTGCTCCTAAACTACATTTCCCATCATTCCTTGGTGATGGGAAGACTGACTGGGCTGAAGGGGCCCATAGCTATGCAATAACTAGAAGGTTGAATACCCTTGCCCTACACACAAAACCAGTTTTGGAAAAGTTCATTTTTTTATTGTAACCTTCATGATCCTTTTCGGGGTTACAATAGTTAGTGGTTGCTTTGACATAGTTGGGTCTAGTGGTTAGTGAGCTGGACTCTTATCTGGGAATACCAGGTTCAATTCCGCCCTCTCCCATGAAGCAAGATGGGTGACCTTGGGCTAGTCACAGTTCTCTTCTGAGCTCTCACAGCCCCACCTACCTCACAGGGTGTTCTGTTGTGGGGAGAAGAATAGAAAAGCTTTGTCAGGCGCTTTGGGTGATAAAAGCGGGGTACAAAAGCCAACTCTTCTTCATGCAAATGGTAGTTCCTGTCATGGAAAAACATGGATTCATCCCCCACCCCACCCCAGTGATTCTTCTATCCTTGCAAGCAGAAGCAAGGAAAATCCAGTGTGCAGTGAATAAGTCCCAATACATACACTCACATACACGTATATATTCTTTGCTACCTGTATTTCAACACAGAGGCTGTGGTCACACTTAATCCAGCTTCAGTCCACTTTCAGAGTGAGAGAACACAGGAACAAAGTAACAAGCTGTTTTCTTTCAGTGTTAAATAATACAGAAAATTCACCTTTGGGATAGATAATGTGGAAAGAAAATTCCTGGTCACTTTGCTGATGTGTTCTCTTGTTCTGAAAGTGGACCGAAGCTGGATTAAACCTTAGGTGTGACCACGGCCTCAGTCTTCATTGATGCCTCAAAATTTCAAAACAGATTTCTTGGCTAGTCACGGCCTTTTTCCACTAGGGCTTAGAACCCTTCTAAGATCCCATAAGGAACCCAATTGGTACCAATCAGGAAGGCCTGGTCCCCACTTGGACCCCATTGAAAGCTCCATCTGCAAGGCCCTGTCCCCACAAGGGCAGGGGAAATCTGGATTTCCCCTTCAGGCCCTTAAATCTGGATTTCATGCGGACTTGATTAAAGGTGTCCACAATGGGGACTTTAGGCATCTTCAAGATCTGGAGCTCCAGGAGGACCCCATCTCAAAGATCTAGATCTTGAAGATCTGGATCTTTGTGTGTGGAAAAAGGGGGTACAGTGGTACCTCGACATACAAGTGCCCTGACATACAAGTGTTTTGAGATACAAGCCGCCGAGCGAGTGATATTTTGCTTTGAGATGAGAGCAAGATTTGAGATACGAGTATGTAAATACAGTACAGTACATAACAAAAACAACTGAGGTGGTGTTTTGGGAGCTGGAATGGATTAATGGGAAAATTGCTTTGAGATACGAGCGATTTGACATAAGAGCAAGGTTATGGAACGAATTAAACTTGTATGTCAAGGTACCACTGTAAGGGCTTTGGAAAAGGAAAAAAGAATAGGATAAACCCACCAACAACAACAACAACAACAACAAATTCAAGAGCAAAATGCTACTTATTTCTGCCCAACAGGACAAAATGCTAAGTTCCAACGGCCAAGATTGATTTTTGAATCATTGGCCGCCCCTTTTGAAGGTGCTAAAACATATGCTGTCCTTTGCTTTTAATCAACCCTCCCCTTCTATCTTTTTAGATGCCCAGATTAAAAAAAATCTTTCCCTCATTTAGTTTTTATGCAATTCAGCCCTTGTATTTTATTGTAAATTTTAGATTCATCAGTTTTGGGATTTGCTGGAGATGGTAGCTGTTTTGTTAGTTTATTATCTATTCTTTTTATTATGTTTATTGTTCCATGTACCAGCTTTAAGATGCATCTTTCAATCATATTTTGTAAGATTTAAAACAAATTACCTGTAATTTTAAAAAAAGTTTTTTAAAAAGAGCCAAATGCTTCACAGGGCACCTCCCTTTATTTCCTATTTAATGGTATTTGCTAACCGTGGCTTCTTAAATATATTTTGTCCAAAGGATCATCCGTGCAAAAAGAGTAATAGGCATTTTATGAGGCTCTTTCTCCCACCAATAAGAAAAAAAAATAGTAGGGACAGCAGTTCTGTCACAGGACATCTGGAGAAAGTCGCAGGTTCGGCTCCAAGCAAACATGCCTTGAAGAAAGCAACAGGAAACCACTTTGGGGGCTGACTGAATGATCTCACAGATATTCTTTACTTCGGCCTTTAACCATCTCATCATGTGTCATTATTCCAACAGCTGGGATTACTGCTGCTTTTTAACAGAAGCTGACAGAGTTTTCATTAAATCTCTGGCAGAATACCGGCTCCCATCCCATACAGCATCCTGTTCCCATAACAATGGGACCAACGCACCTGGAGAGATGCTCACATGCAGGACCAAAGTACAGGAGCATGTTCCTCATTTTTGGATCCCCAGAACCTGTTTTTTAGAGATATACCTCTTTCCCTTTGGTAGTGAAGAAGAAGAAGAAGAAGACAAGTTGGCTTTTCTACTCCACTTTTCTCACCCATTTAAGGGGACTCAAAGTGGCTAACAAAGTTTTTCTGTTCTTCTCCCCACAACAGAACACCCTGTGAGGTAGGGGGGGCTGTGAGAGCTCAGAAGAGAGCTGTGACTAGCCCAAGGTCACCCAGCTGGCTTCATGGGGGAGGGCGGAATCGAACCCAGTATTCCCAGATAAGAGTCCGGCTCCCTCACTAGACCAAACTGGCTCAGGAAGCTGGTGAGGAAACAACATCTCCCCACCCATGCAGGAACAGTTCCTGTTTTAGCTAATTTAACTTATCTCTTTTGACAGTTATATTATTGGGACCCAAACTGAGATCTTCAGGTATAAGGCAAGATAGAAATATAAATGATAAATTAATAAATAAACTGCCTCTCCAAATATAGGTAGTTTCATTTATGGTGCTTATAGCTCACCTTTCTTCCAAGGGCAGCAGAGACATTATCCTCCCCTCCATCCTTGTCCCCACAACAACTCTGTGAGGTAGACCAGGCTGAGAGACCACAGTGAGCCACAGATCATCCAGTATGTTTCCATAGCCAAGTGGGGATCTGAGTTTAGGAACCTAGATTCTAGCTCAGCCCTCCAGGGGGCTCCAGAGGATGTTGGACTACAACGCCTGTCATGCCTTGTCAATACCATCAGTGTTCAGAAATGATTCTGGGGATGATGGGAGTTGTAGTCTAACAGCATCTAGCAGCACCTTGGTTGGCGGAATACTGCTCTAACCAGTAGATAGGGCTTTATCTTAGAGTCTACAACCACTGTGCCTATTGATGGCTATTGGTAGCTTTTATCCAATTATTTTCCAAGGTCACCCAAATTAATTACCTTCAGAATTAACGAATTCCATAGCATAATGATGCACCAGCTGAAGAAATCCTTCCCTTTGTGTGTCCCGAATCTCCCAAACATTCACCTTCATTGCAATTTTGGGCTTCAGATGTTTGCAAGAAAATGGAAGAACCCTCCTTTCCCCTGTGCTAACTTTTAAAGCTTTCTATCTGCTCCTTTAGGGAGTAGCTGTAGCTCAGTAGTAGAGCAAACTGCCTGGAAAGTGGTGGGCCATCAGTTCGATCCCCAGCCTCTCCCTAGAAGCAGGCAATAGCAAACCACTCCTGTATCACTGTCAAGAAAACTGCATAGAAGTGCCCATAGAGTTTGGAAGTAGCTGTAGCTCAGTAGTAGAGCAAACTGCCTGGAAAGCGGCGGGTCACTGGTTTGATTCCTAACCTCTCCTCAGCAGTGGGCAATGAAAACCACTCCTGTAACACTGCCAATAAAACTGCCTATGGAAGTGCCCATGCAGGTAACCAAGATTCAGCCATGACTTGATGGTATCCAGCAACAACCTGCTCCTTCCCTGCCTGTTCATCAAGCCTAAAATCCCTCCACACCTTGCCACCTCTTCCCCTATAGGAGTTGGTCTGACCCTTTTTCATCCTTTTTATTGTCCTTTTTATCCCTTCCGAGATCGGTGAATGTGAAGGCGTGGAGGAGGCATCCAGGTCAGCATCGTATCCTCGGTTCAAACCGTTCCTCACTGTTGTTTCCAGACAACCCGCTTTGATCTTTTCTTTCCTCCCTGTTAAAGGGCCGGGTTTGCCGTCAGCTGTCCAGTGTGAAGGCAGGGGACAAAACTGTATTATATGACCTCTCTTTCTCACTGTGCACAAACAGCTCGCTGCCGCTTGCATTGCCAATCTTCTAGATCTTCTAGATCCATGCACACGCTTAAAAACTCACCCGATCCCAGTCAGCCATTGACATTACACTGGAATCTCTCCCACAGTGTGTTGGGTGGGTGGGTGGGGGAGAGAGATGAAAAGCAGGAAGTGACTTAAAACAGTTTACAAGCCTCCTTCCTAGAAGACACACTAGGAATGTCGACTCGGTCTGTTTAACCCTTGGAGAGGTTTGCCACAGAGGACAGGACTGCAGAAGGGAAGCCACAGTCCACTTTGAACGTGCAAAGAACATAGGGAGGGAATGAAGGAAAATGTACTGGTATCTTGAGGACTAGGATACTATGGAAGATGGAAGTGTGAGAAAGCTCCGCTCCACTAGATGACACGAAACATTTCTCCTCCATCTCTTCCCTCACCTGCTCCATCCCTAATTACCGGCAATCTAAAGCAAGACAAAACAAAAAAGTTCCCTGTTATTGTCTTTATCTTCCTGATAAATTTCATGTTTTTGAGGTGGAAGGACCCATCTCTTTGTTCACGCTAGATGAACGCCTCTAGCTTCCCTTAGGCTTACCGTGAGTGTGGGGAGGGAGCTATTAATGAATGAACTTCATGAACACTGAAGGGCTTCATGTTCTGGCCACAACCCAAGGTGCTGTGCTCCACGCACTGTCCCACACTGTCCTCAGATCCCTGCAGCTGCAGCATCACCAGCTCTTTAGACAGCTTGCTGAATGAAGTCAGACGCTGATAGAAGAAAGGGCTCCTAATGTCTCTTCTACTTCATGAGCAAAAAGAACCTCCACTGTTAGGCATAGTATACCTACCGTTGCCATATGGAATCCAGGTCAGGGTTCCTGTACCTTTAATAATTTTTGAGAAAAGGGATTTTGCTGCAGTTTCAGCTTGCTGAATTGCCCTTATGACACAACTATGAAAGATACAGGAAAACTTGGGCTGGATTCCATAACACAGTCCTGTAGATACTAGTTGCTAAAAGCTTAGTAACAGGCAAAGGTCACAATTTCACGCTGTTTGAAGGATCTCCCAGAGATATGCAGGTGATGGCAATGGGAGAAATGCGGCAGGACTCTTCATTAACTGTCCTGGGCCAAAGAAACCTTCAATGTATGAATAAAATGGACTTTAGTGGATAAAAACAACAATAGGTATTAGGCACAGAAATAATGGGTACCAATTGCAGCTTCCTATAGCCAAGCTGAATATAGGGATACATTTCCTGATGATAAGATGTGTACAGCCATGGGACAGTCTTGGAATCATACTATCAAAGAGTTGGAAGGGAGCTCTAGGGCCATCAATTCCAACCCCCTGCTCAATGCAGGATTTCCTAAACCATCTGAGACTGATGTAGGTCCAGCCTCTGCTTGGAAGCCCTCCCGTGAAGGAGAACTCACTACTTCCCATGGTACTATCTCAACTCAGAAGTGCCAAAGTGGGTTAACTTAATAAATAAAAAGCATAAATGGTGGTCTACCACTTTGATGAAAGAAATCACTTTAAAAGTTTGGTATAGATGGCACTATACGCCTTTAAGATTGGCTAGAATAATTGGGAGTGCCAGAATGAATTGTTGGAGGAACTGTGGGCAGAACCCTACCTACTTCCATCTAATTTGGGAATGTCCCCCAATCAGACAGTTCTGGCTGGAGGTTAGTATGAAAATAAATACTATGTTTAAACTAGCAATTCCTCTTCAGCCAGAAATTTTCATTCTGCACTCATTTGAAGATTGCAATATACCAGATCATCTCCACCAGCTACTTCATTGGTTAATTTTTGCGGCCCACCATAGAATAGTCATCAGCTGGAAATATGCAGATAACTTAAACGTAGGCAAATGGTGCAACGAACTTTGGTATATTATGCTAAATGAAATAATGAACGTACAAGGACGAAGGTATTCAAGAGATCCAGATGCCAATAAGATGTTACATGTTTGGACAATCTGTATAGATGAAATGTTAGCAACAACTAATTCAACATTACCTGAAAGAGAATTTCTGATGAAATGGATTGGAAACATCTCATTTTAAAATCAAACTTTGGAGTTCATGATGGGATGGGGGAGGGGGGAGAGTAGAATTACGGGTGAAATGCACATTGTTTAAAGAAGGAATTGTTAATATTGCTGATTATTAATAATATGTATTAAAATTCAATAAAGATATATATATAAAAAAAGAAGTACCAAAGAACAGTTTTAACCCTCTCCTCCCAAACATCTGTGGGGAATCTGGGGAGTTAGGGCCTTTTCAGTGGTGGCTCCCAGACTGTGGAATAGTCTCCCTCCTGAGGTGCGTCAGGAACCTTAACTTAAGTGTTTTTATACAAGCTGTGAAGACACACAACTTTACCCTGGCCTTTGGCTAAGTAAAGGAACAGCCTTTTCCTCCCCACATTCAGACACTGCCACGGTTTTAATGTTTATTATGTTCTTGGTTATAATGTGTTCATTTTATATGTTGTAATCCACCCTGAGATTGGTGCTACTCCTTCAAGAGGAAGTATCAAAGTGGTGAAGGAGTGTGCAGTCCGTACATTCTCAGAAGGCCCTCTCCCATCCTCCTTCAGCACCTGCCACCAAAGTTAAGCATTCATATTGTGGCATTTGTAATCTCACCTTCCTTCCAAAGAGCCCAAGACAATGCACTCCACTCTTTTGCCTCCCCTCCCTGAGAGGAGCCAGTTTGATATAGTGGTTAAGGAGCCGGACTCTTATCTGGTAATACTGGGTTCAATTCTGCCCTCCCCCATGAAGCCAGCTGGGTGACCTTGGGCTAGTCACAGCTCTCTTCTGAGCTCTCACAGCCCCACCTACCTCACAGGGGGTTCTGTTGTGGGGGGAAGAACAGAAAAGCTTTGCCAGCTGCTTTGAGTCCCCTTAAATGGGTGAGAAAAACGGGGTAGAAAAGCCAACTCTTCTTCTTCTTCTTCCCGTGCTTTTTCCTCACAACAACACTGTGGGTAGATTAGGCAGAAAGGCAGGCACTCCCTCCCAAAGTCATTCAGTGGGCTTTCATGAATAAAATATGGATTCAGAACCAGACACACCTAACAGGTCCTAGCCTAAACTTCCCAGCCACCATAACGCATGATGGATGTCAAGTCTTTTGCAGGAGAAGAGCAGGGATTTTGCCTCCTGAGCCTGAGCTGGCCAATACCACCCCTCTGGATGTTACTGAACTACAACTCCCACCGTTCTTTGCTGTCGGTTAAACCATTTCTCACAGGAGTTTTAGTTCAAAAATCCGAGCTCTGAAGTCCCAGGCTGATGTCCCTTTCAATAGCCCCTACCAACCAATATCTCTTTTTGCAGATTATTTATTTATTTATTATTTACATTTATATCCCGCCGCCCCATACCCGAAGGTCTCTGGGCGGGTTACAACCTTCAAACAACAAATTAAAACAGAATGTACATTAAAAGACTTTAAAATTCAACAACTTTAAATCAATACACATTATGTTTAAAATGATAGTGCGTGGCCTGGGTGGGAAATATAATCAGCTCAGCCAAAGGCCAGGGTAAAGAGGTGAGGAATGTGCCTGGGATATCCCATCTTTTTGGTTGCTGAAAGCAGCAACTCTGTTCCTTCCCCACCACAAAAGGCGTGAGATGCTACCTTGACAGGAACAGCCACTCATTTCTTGCCTGATCTCAGAAAAAGTGGAATGTTTTGCTTGAATTTCTGATTAACTACAGAGTGCAAATGAGGGACCACACTGCCTCTCAGTTGGATGTGTGTGTTTCAGTTTACTGGCTCCTTGGCTTGTATTTACACATCTTTTCCCCATGATTTGGGAAACACTTCTTGGTCCTTACATTAATGAGAGCAACTCAAGACAGCAGTTTGACTCAGGAACTCATTCTGTAATCTTCTCAGCAACGCCGGTGGACTTTCACAGCTCTTTACTTCCTGATTCCAAAGGCTTCTAGACAAGGGTGCCTCACCAAGCCGTTCCCAGTCCTAACTAGCTCTGGACAACTAAATGTGGTCTGCCACTGCTAGGCAGCAGCATTCACACCCACTTCTGAGTGCAATGTTGTGAGTGGACTGCATCCCAATTGCCAAGGCGACATCCAGACATGCGCTGGATGTTGTCGCGACCATTGCCATGGCAACCCAGTCTGCCCAGCCCTGCCCATCCATACTTCAAGTGCTGGTGGTCCAGTTCAAGACTACACTAGCACTCAAAGTATGGATGCTGCTGCTGCAGTTGCATTTTGCAGAATGTACAGTGCCCAGCATGCCTTATTCCTCTAGTTTCAAAACTTTCCAAAAGCACAATACAAACTGAAGGACAGATGGATGAGAGGACCTTACAGTTGGCCAGTTGTAGAATCATAGAATTGCAAGGGACCTATAGGGCCATCGAGTCCAACCCTCTGCTCAATGCAGGGTTACCTAACAATCCCAGACAGATGTAGGTCCAGAACTCACTACCTCCCGTGGCAACCTATTCCACTGACTGATCACCCTCATTGTCAGGAAGTTTTCCCTAATATCTAATCTATATTGTCTCCCTTGAAGTTTCATAGCGTTGTTTCTAGTCCTCCCATCTTGTGCAAGTGAGAATAGGGACAATCCCTCTGCACTGTGACAGCCCTTCAGATACTTGAAGACCGCTATCATGTCTCCTCTCAGTCTTCTCTTCTATAGGCTAAACGTTCCTAGATCCTTCAGCCTATCCTTTTAGGACATGGTTTCCATACCACTAATCATTCTGGTAGCCCTCCTTTGGACTTGCTCTAGTTTGTCATGTAACAGCAATGAAAAAAGACAATATGGCCAGATCCGCTCCCACAGTACATGTTTGCACAAGTGATAGAGACCCAACAACTGTAAGAAAGTAAATAAATAACACTTTTAATGAGACTACCATGCAATACCAACAGAGTTGACAATCCATGTTCTGCAGGCTTGGCCAAATCCTATTTCTCGATCCCAGAAATTTTCATTTCTCCAATCCTCTGCCAGTTGTAGATTTTATCAGTCCTCAAGAAAGCTCCTTCACCAATTGGTTCTTGGTGGATCAGGCCAGACCCAACCCTGAAAGACAGCTCTGATGCTCAGACCAAGGGTTCAATGCAATATAGTCTTGTGCCAAACCCAGAGAAGTGCCCCTCAAATGTCCTCCTAAAGGAGGTCCAATCTGGAGAGGTTTGGGAGAGAGCAAAGATGACCTGTCTGGTCATGCATGGGGCAGTTCATGACTGCCTGCTGTTGCTCTCTGATCCTCAGAACAAAGGGAATACAAAATAAATCTGAGCTGAGGGCCAGATTATAAGATTCAGTTTCTTCATTAGGTGGCAGAGTCACAAGTCATAGAATCATAGAATCGGAAGGGACCTCTAGGGTCATCGTGTTCATCCCCCTGCTGTAGGTCCAGTGAAGGAGAACTCATTACCTACCATAGCAAGCTATTCCACTGACAAGATGCAAAAGTCATCCACCATTAGCACTGGATTTGGATTTCAGAAAGAGCAAGGGACAGAAGCTGCTGGCACAAAATGGGCAGCACCCCCTACAGCTTGTAGATCAGGGCTTGGGCCCACACACCTTTTCTCACCCGTAACAAGTGAATGTTCATGTTCATGTGTCTTGAACTCCATTAGCCTGCCCTATTCCAACCCGTTCTTGATTGGCTGCCTTGCCCCTGCCAGCCACAAGGGGCACCAATCACAATTGGCAGGACATTTCCTGCTTCCACTTGACTATGATAGTATAACATCTCTTTCCTCATGCACCAGATGCAGTAGGCTTAGTCTACAAAGGCTCACACTCCCAACTTCTTTGTTAGGACCTGCTCAGACTTACCTTGAAGGAGCAGCTCCAGCTGCTTCTGGGGCACTGAATCTTCACACTCTGCTGCCACCGCTGTCCCAGATCTGTCTCGATCCTCCATAACTGCAGAGAAGTAACTGGGGGCAAAGCTGCAAGGAGGCAGGGTGTCACAGCCATGCAATTCTGCACCTCATCACAATCACCATGACAATGGCCAAGCATGGGGCAGAAGTTGCTGTGGCCCTTGCCATGGCAATTCAGACAGCTCGGGATGAACTATCTGTACTGCAAGTGCTGGTGGTCCCGTTAGGGACTGCACAGCACTCGCAGTGCAAACGCAACCAAGTGCCCCAAACTTAACTGCAGTGGAATGGTATTGTTATACAATTCCACACAGACAAGCACAAACAGGCCCTTAGTCTCTAAGGTGCTACTGGACCCCCTTCCTTACAAAGCTACAGCTTTGAATTCTACTTATTTTCTCTGTTCAGCTCTATTAGACCTCTTTCAGTAGAGATCCATCCACTGTAGCCTCAACTTGGATGTGTTCCAGGCCTTGTTGGGCAGTTCCCTCACCAAAAAATCAGGGGAATAAAATATTAAAACTAAACTTAAAATGGATGGATACCTAGGCAAGGCTATGGAAGTGCTGGCTTTTATACTCCGCTTTTTTCACCCATTTAAGGGGACTCAAGGCGGCTGACAAAGCTTTCTATTCTTCTCCCCACAACAGACACCCTGTGAGGTAGGTGGGGCTGTGAGAGCTCAGAAAGAGACCTATGAATAGCCCAAGGTCACCCAGCTGGCTTCATGGAGGAGTGCAGAATCGAATCAGGAGACTATCAGATAAGAGCCTGACACTCTAACCAGAAGACCAAGCAGGGAGATGCCTGAGCTTGAACCTGTTCCCCTCTGGTTTCTAGGCAGCTTATTTAACACTAAGGTTTGAACACTTATCAGCGGGGCATCAATTGGACACTGGTTCTGGAATAAACCTAGGCTCAGTGGGAAGAAAGCAGAGAAACTGCAAGCCCATCCCAAATCAGTTTCTAAAAATTAGCAGATTCATCAGGAACTGAGAGATTACATCAAAGAAAGTCTAAAACTTATGAAGGGTTAATAACAGATAAAAGATTAGATAAGAGATTTGCAAC
>MTQE01002839.1:501430-513446 GCA_014337955.1 Aspidoscelis marmoratus | reverse complement strand
CCATTTTTAACCTCCCTCATTCTGGCAGATGGAGTGGAGGCTCACTTCAATTTCACATTTCTTGTGTAGTTGTTAAAACAAAAAAGATGTAAAACCGCTCCACCCTGGTCTTGAGGACGCAGAAATTTGAATAGGAAACATTTTTAAGATAACAATTTCCTGGTGAGGTCTACGACGCCACTTTTTCCAATCCATCAGAACTGAGGAAAAGCAATAGCTGTTTGGAAAGGCGTCACTGATCTGGCAAAACCAAACAGTCCTGTCCGTTACCTGTAGTTTTCCTCTTTTCCGTCTCAGCCATTTGGTTCTCATTCCCATTTCCACCTTCGCCTCCGTCTGAGCACACCTCACACTGTTCTCGTTCATTATCACTCTCCACCATGGCTGGAATTGCTGAAGATATACAACAGGAATAAATTATCAGGGAGTTAACTTTTTACTTTTGTATTTCGCCAAGAAGCTCAAAGCTGCTTACATGGTTTCCCCATATATTTTGACCTAAACACAGCCTAACGAATCGTTAGCTGTGGTGAAAAGTGTTACTTGGTAAACTTTTCTCTCACCAGATTTACCACTGGAGAGAAAGGCAAAGCGAATAAGAGGTTCAGCTTACAAAATAAGTTATTATAGGAATAATGAAATTAATTTGTGGAGAAATGACACTTAAGCAGAGAAGAAAAGCAATCTCTTCAGTGCAAAGCTGACACTAATGCCACACCCCTTCTTGCTTCAGCTCTGCCATATCACCACCATCTTGTTCTAGATATACTAGAGAATTTATAATAAAGTTATAAGTTGCTTTGTCACAGCAGTTTTTGTCATCCTCCAACATAAATTTAAGCAATAATTTAAGTCTTCTGCTAATAATCTCTGAATACCTTTGAAAGTAAACACTAGATAAAATCAATTCCTCTTAGGAGGCTTTGAGGCCTTCTCACTGTTCTTATATTAGTGTGACTTTTCTTTCCTTGAGGGAAACTTTGAAGTTACTTTGACTCAAGAGGTGGATCATAAATATAAGTAGCAACAATTACTCCTTCTCTGTCCCAGCTGCCAGTTTCGCTTTCCTAATATCAGGCTTTAGTCTAGGAAACAAAATCTCAGTGGCGTACTGCTATGATATACCTGTACAAGACCAACAGCTATTTGCTTATTTAGTTACTAAACTACTAGGTTTCTTTTCAGAATATAAATACAGAGCATCTTGGGAGGGGCAAATAAAGTGTAATAAGAACCACAAGTTAAATGACGAAGCAGAAAGCACTGTAGATCTATTGCACCACAGGCCAACTTTCTCACCCTAAAATATAAAAATCTAGTTCACAAAAAAATCCTTTGAAATCCCTATTACTATACAGATACTAATGTGGTTATACCACAGGCTCCCAGGGAAACAGGTTGACTACTGATGGTTTACAGCAGTGTTTCCCAAAGTGTGGTACGCGTACCCCCAGGGGTACGGGAAGAGTTTGGTAGGGGTTCGCATTGCACAGGAGTTTGGTGGGGATCACGTGGGAATATCCACTGCACCGTGCTTAGCTGTTTTTTATGAGGGGTACTCAGCGTTACGAAAATTATAGAAGGGGTACATATATGTCAAAAGTTTGGGAAACACTGGTTTACAGCATAATTACAGAGCGGCTCAGAGAATGCTTTGGGCCTGGTCACATTAAACACTGTGTGAACATAATTTTCTTGTTCTAGGTTGTGCACTATTTGGGTTAAGTACTACATTAACTCCTGGCACTTGGGTTCTGATGCTGACCAATCCCAAAGCCATCTGATATTCCTTACTGCATACGTCTGAAAATGACAAAGAAGCTGTAAGCCCCAGTTTCAACAAAAAAATGTGAAACACACAGGGAGCAAATCACAGCCCACAATGTTGCGGCTTTTGTTTCATACAACTGAATCTGGGTTGACTCTAGAACCAACCACACCCCCAGAGTTATCTTAACAAGGATATAGAAGGGGGTTGCCAAACCTTCTTTGGGGTGGCCAGTTTGGCAGATTCATAGCCAAATGGCAAAAACTTGGCCTTTTCACTGCCTGCAATCTGGCCTTGGCTCAATAAGTCTGGGCTATACTTACAGTTTCTTTGGATACCGTGGATATTTAACATGCAACTCTCTATTTCAAAGACAGTTCTACCATGGAGCTACAGCCATTCCCCAACTCATACAGAATTAATCTGAAATCTTTTCGTCTGACAGGAACATCTAGAATTCAGATAAAATTCTGAGGGCACATCTGTTTCTGTAGCACAGCAACGGGATCCTCAAATCTTTGGCACATGAGGACAAATATAAACATATTTGATTCAGTGGGTTCAGCTGCTTCAACATGATGCTAAGGCTGTCGCTGGATGGCAACCCAATATACCAATAGAAAACAATAATGTGGGGTATTGCTCCCTCACTATTATTTTCTGTCCTGACAGTGTTGGCCCCAGGGCTGTCTTTTTGCATTTTGGTCACACGGAATCTGGATCATACTGACTTAAAAACAAAGTTTGTAGTTCTTAAAAATAATATACAAAAACAGCATTTTAAAAGTATTAAAGAATTGCAGGCAGGCAGAGAAACCACATGAACAGTCATTCACAGAGGGAAGGCCCATGAAAAGAAATACATCTCCAACACAGGGGCTTCCTGAATGCCAGAGGGAAGGGCATTCCAATAGGAAAGTGCCACCCCCAAGAAAGTCCTGCTGTAGGTAGCTGCAAAACAACCCTCAGTAACTTTGGGAAGATGAATCTGTGTTCTTCTGCTTTTCAGACAGAAGGAGTTGGCTTTTCTACCCCAGTTTTCTCACCCATGTAAGGGGTCTCAAAGCGGCTGACAAAGCTCTCTGTTCTCGCTGCAACAGACACCCTGTGAGGTAGATGGGGCTGTAAGAGCTCAGAAAGAGAACTGTGACTAGCCCAAGGTCACCCAGCTGGCTTTGTGGGGGAGTGCGGAATTGAACCTGTTATTTTCTCCAACAGTAGAGACATTATGCTATAATCACCCATCATCCTCCAACTCCCTGTGCCTCCATTCATATCGACACTCACTTTCGATGGCTTCAGTCACAAAGGAAACATTGTCCTGGAATATTACTACTTCTGACGCTGGGATTTCAATTTGCCCACTCTCCAGCTCGTTTTTACCCGCCAGCTCGTTTTCTGCAGGGGGGAAAAAAGTAGGGAAGTCTTTATTCTTGAAATGAACAGAATCTATTGTTTTTTTCCAAAACAAAGGAAATAACAAGCAAACTCGAGGGAAGATGTAAAAGTAAAAACAGCCTTAATTTCAGCTCAGCTCTGCTTTGCTCTGCCCATATCTTCTAGGAAACGGTTTGCCATTTGCTTCTTCCAGAGACATCTCTTCCAGTCAAAGCAAAAGCTGTTGCGCCTAGAGTTACTGGCAATCCCATGGAGGAAAAAGAGGATTCAAATTTAAGCAAAGGACTCTGGGTATGTCCCGACTTGTTAATACTGGGCATTGGAATGCGCAGCCACACTGGGGGCGTCACAGACCACGATCAATAGATCGTAGTGGCGAGAAATTATCCCATCACTACTGTGAATTTACCATAGTGCGGGATGAAGAACATTCGCACAGTATTAATTAAATTCAAATATTCCCTCCAGTCCAGGCAGGGCAGCAAGAAGTGACGACAAGAGCAGGAGGACAGCTCAAATCTGATTGGCTGCCTCATCCCATGTGATACCGCACACCAACCGAGCTCTCATAGCTTCCTATGGTGTTGGGATGGCATGTTGTCGCTTTGCAGCAGGTAAGCTGTGATTTCCCCCTTGACTATGGATTTATTCCCCAAGTCTGGATGGGGCCTTTGATATCAAAAGACAGTTTATTTCAGTCCGACCTAATCAAAATACTTAGGTCAATAACCTACCAATATGCCACCAGATCATAAAGTGAAATATACAATGGCAACAACAAGCAAGATATATTGTTCTGTTATCAAAATAAACCTGATGAACAGAGACCCTGGCCCAAATCTTGCCATTTGCTCTAACCAGAAAGTTTTCTAAAAAGGGAGATGCCTATCTCGATAAAAGGACCCATAAACAAAGACATGCACAATTGAGTTAACAGTTTTTAGCCTACAGGGTCTGACTCTGAAACGTGGATAAAACGTCCATTGTTACAGAGCACAGGGCATTCAGACAAGCTACGAAGAAAGCTTAAAGGAGGGAGGTCATCTAAACAATTGGATTCAGAAGAAGAAGAGTTAGCTTTTATGCCCACTTTTCTCACCCTTCAGGGGACTCAAAGCAGCTGGCAAACTTTTTGTTCTTCTCCCCACAACAGTCACCCTGTGAGGTTGGTGGGACTATGAGAACTCAGAAGAGAGCTGTAACTAGCCTAAGGGCACCCAGCTGGCTTCATGGAGAAGTGCGGAATCAAACTGGGAGTCAACCAGATGAGAGTCTGATGCTCTAACCACAAGACCAAACTGCTCAAGGCAAAAAGAATTGTAAGGTTCCCCATCCCATAGCATTGAGTAGTTTTGTTGAGGTTGTTTCCCAACAGTGTCCAAAATACACCGTCTTATGGCTTCTTTGGCCTTTGAATACACCATAGGAACTGAGACCCTTTCTGCACCTTACTTTTTGATCCAGATCTAAGGGTCTCTGCTCCAGATCCTTGGCTTCCCCAACCACAAATTACATTGATCAAGGTGGCCCGGCACCTCCGTTTGCACAAGATGGAGCCAGCTCTGGATTAAGAGGGCCTCGATATAGATCTGTGGTAGACCCAATAAATCTCTTCTAGCTATTGGGAGTGTATGTGTGTACAGGCTGTGAAGTTCACAAGAGTTTCTCAGCCTGGGAGAAGCCTAGACAAGATCAGCATCATAAATTCACATGGCACTGATCCAGCCCATGCCCCATAACAGAAGCAGAACAAAGCCCTCACCTGACAAAGTGATATTTTTTCCTTCTTTCTTGGTGATCTTCCTCAGTTGTGCTGTGCGCTGAGTGCCTAAGGGGGCTTTCTTTGGCTTGGAGAAATCAGCTGTTGCCTCCTGAAACAGGAAAGAGATGGCAAAGGATGCCAGGGAAATAAAGGGACCAGTTATTTCCTGACAACTGTGCCTCAGCTACTGTATGTTTGAGGCTAGCAGCAGAAAGATTACAACGAGGCAGTGAAATTCCATCTGCATTTATCTGGAAAGAAGAGTCAACAGCCTGAACCTGGAAAATGCCTGGGTGCTCTTCAAAAGACTCTTAACGTGTTATCAGCATTAAATGAAAGATGGGCATTCCAATCCGCACATAAGGAGCAACCAGGAACAGGAAAGACAATGCCTCCTTCTCATCAATCCCCCATTGTAGCAACTATAGCTAATAACATAATCTCTTTGCAGAGCCCATATGTCATAGTTGATATTTTATTTATTTATTTGAATTTACATCCTGCTTCTCACCCAGAGATTTCCTGGCAGGTCTGAGTGAAGAGGTAATCTTTTTAAATGATTTATAGAACTATAAGATTGTCCTTTATGCAAAAACAGAACCAATAATTAACAGAACATCAATAAAAATTGATTAAACAACCAAGCATCCAACTGCAAATTATTTAACTTCATAGAGGTTCCTGGCTGTGGAGGTTTGTCACCAACAAATGATGCTTACAACCATGGGAATTAAAAGCATATATCTGGTTTACACTGGGTCAGCCCTTTGGAAGTTGTGAGATAGGCTGGCGGCGGTGTACACCTCCGGTAGGGTCTCCCATGCCAGATAGGTCTCAACGGAGGGTCAGGCAAAGCGTGGCCATGGGCAGGATGGGTTCATTTGTCTTGGGCAACCATCCTAAGAGAAGGACAACTCCAATTTCAAACCCGGGTAGATGGAGCTCGTTTAGCCCTGTAAGGCCATCCATCTAAGAGAAGGAAACTCTAATCAAACCTTCGACCTGAGGATTTCGTTGCTACCATCCAAGCTTGCTAGGCCCTGGCAGACAAACCTTAGGTGTAAAGGGTGGAGTCAGTTTTCCACACACTGTACCTCACCTTAAAAAGCCACTGCACAGGCCTGAGGGCCACCCACCCACACTTAAGCATGGGTTGAGCCCTTCCTAAATCTTCATTCAAGAAGCCAAGCCATGGTGATTATGGGTAAATGGAGTGCACCTTTCATGTCTAGCACTAAAATAGGCCAGGCTTTGACTCCCTATCCAGCTAAGGTACATTTATATGACTGGAGGCACCTCATGTTGAGGAGGCAGATATCATCTTGGGGAAGCCAGTGTAGTGGCAGAGGGAAAGAGGACAAAGTTCAGTTGCATAGA
The DNA here is from genome assembly GCA_014337955.1 of Aspidoscelis marmoratus. Classification (NCBI taxonomy): domain Eukaryota; kingdom Metazoa; phylum Chordata; class Lepidosauria; order Squamata; family Teiidae; genus Aspidoscelis; species Aspidoscelis marmoratus. The sequence goes on along the minus strand of MTQE01002839.1, from coordinate 507,141 downwards.
TTATGGAATATCACACCCAGTGAACTTATAGGAACATTCAATACACACACACACACACACACACACACACACCAAATTAAAGTTACATGATGGGATTCTTTATGTATTATACATCTGAATCATATGATGACACAACTGTAAATTGCTATTTGGATTAGACAGTACTTTTTTTAAAAAAATCCCTTCGAGTTCTCATGATTGAAGTATCTAGTACTATGTTGTCTGTTGATGTGATGTGTTGTCTTATTAAACACAACAGAAGTTAAAATGCATAATGCTGGCACCTAAGAACATAAGGGGAGACCCGCTGAATCAGGCCATAGCCCATCTAGTCCAGCATCCTGTCTCATACAGTAGCCCCCAAATTGGTCCTGGGCTTCTCTAGCGGAAGATGAAGCCAAAATCTTCACCTACTCTGGACAGAGCCCTCCTTCCTGTCTGTCCAACATGGAGGAAGTACCTAGGCATCCAATCTAGAAGTCATTCCTTTCTCAAATCTATCTAGGCTGGTTGCTGTCATCACCTAGTGCACTTCAGAAGGAAGGCTATTTTAACTTTCTACTGTTCCATCAAAAATAAGAGTTAGGCCTTTCTGTACACCAGACTTTAAAGCCAGGACCTTAGGAAGCATTGGTTAAAAATAGGATATGTAGTACTTGCATGTATTTGTAAAGGCACAGGAATGCTCACAAGATAAAATGGCTCACCTCTGTCGCTTGCTGCCTTTGTAGGAAGTCCTCTGCTAAGATTACTACTTCATCACAGTTCAATGGTCCTTTCCCCTTGACATACGCCTGCATCTCCTGGGGCAAGATGGCCAGAAACTGCTCCAAGATCACCAGTTCCAGCATCTGTGTCTTAGTGTGTCTCCCTGGCTTCAGCCACTGACAACAAAGATCCCACAACCGGCTGCAAACTTCATGGGGACTTTCGTCCTCTGAGTAGCGGAACTGGCGAAACTGCTCACATTCTGTAATGGAGCTGGCAAGGGGGTTATCCTGTTTCAACTTTTCCTTGCATTCTTTCTTAATCCTGGCTTGGAGAAGACGGAGGCTTTTTCTTGCCTCAGGAACCACAGTACTTTGGCTCCGTGTAGATACCACCCGGAGATCTAGAGGTGAAGAAACTGTAAGGGAAGTAGGAGCAAGAAAATGGGGAGAAATTCATTTGTTGAGTGGGCATATTCTTCACACATGAGCCACAGCTTCAAATTTAAAAAAAACTCCACTAACAATCAGTCCAACCCAATAACAATCTCTCAAGGAACTCTGGAAGTCAGATCTTAACATTTCTTTCTCTTCTGAGCACTGGTCCCAAATAACTGCTGTGAAATTGTATAAAACCCTTCAAACTAAAGAGGTAATGTTGAAGATAATTTACAGATGGTAGCACATACCTAAAATACTCTCAGGAATGACTCCACAAATTACACCCCTTTGTGGGCATGGATGAGGTAAAACAGGACATTTTCTCCACATGTGGTGGAACTATCCCATAGTTCAACAGTTTTGGAACAAGGTAACTCAGGAAACCAACCCCATCTTTCAAATTCGCATTCAACTAACTCCTGAGCTAGTTTTATGTCACATATATTTAAGAGATAATAACAATATCTCAAAAATCCCTTGTTAATTTTATGCTCTTAGTTGCAAAAAAAAGGCTCTTTCTTAGAAAAACAAAATTTTAATTTTTGATATCTGACACGCTAAATTGCGGGAGTATACCTTCATGGAATGTATATCAAGTTAAATTAATGCAAGAACCCCTTCTTTTATTTTAAATTAATAAAAGAACCCCTTCTTTTATTGAAACCTGGGATCCACTATTAATATATGCCAGCTCCTTACAAATTGAGCATTTACCTTCTGTGCAGGTTTTTAAATTATTTTTTGATTATCTGCAAATTATAATATTAGAATCCCAATATTATACTTTGTCTCATGTTCCAATGTAACATCTTGTTATCCTGTTTGATAGCAGTGTCTTGTTCTTGTTGTTTTACATTTGACTTATTGTTATATAAATGAATTTTAATTTACTTTATTAAAAAAACTATTTTGAATTTACTTTATTAAAAAACTGCTCTGAATAAAAAAATTGTGAGCCATTTTGAAAGCTGTATAGTGTTTGTTTAATGTTACAATTCCCTCCTTAAAATCAAACCTTGAGCAGGCACAAGGCTAGAAAAGCTAAAAGAAACAAAAATAAAAGAACAAATCTGTAAAATGTAACTCATGGGGCATCATTTAAACAACCCTGAAATGTAGGGATGCACAAAGTCAGTTTGGCCTGATCTCAGAGCACCCTCCTTTGATGGGGGCTTGGCAGACTAACAAACTGTGAAGATGAGGGATGCCATGAAGCACTTCCTGGTTTGGCAGATTCAGTGTTTACTGGCCTGAAGCCCTTTCTGGGCCTTGTAAATCCTTAATCAAACAGTCAATGTCCAGCCAGACAACATGAATACTAGCAGCACATAAGAAATGATCTCCCCGGTTCTACAGGGCTGGTCCCTAAACCAAGCCCTGTAAATGTGAAAGTAATTTTGTGCTTCTTCCAACAGAGCAATCATAAGCATGTCAGGCAGGCACTTAAGTATAAATACAGGCAGCACATTCAGGAACTGCTAATCCAGGTGCATCTACCTCCTTGTTAGGCCTAAGGCCTAAATACCAGGTAGAAGTGACACAATTCTACCTGGTGGCTGATCAAAGGCAGAACAGTACCAGGCCCACCCCCTCCAGTCATAAACACACAGGCACACACCCTATCAGGCAACTACTCTTAGAAGAAATGTAAATTGGGAAATCCAGTAAAAAAGAAGAAAGAATGGCACAGGGTGGGCAAAGCTATACCTGGGCTTGCTGGAGTTGAGTAGGAATGTTCCAGAATTACAATGTCATTCTTAGAGGAAGATGCTTCCACGTCGGCATCACGAGTTTTCAGTGAACCACTTGGTTCAACAGCTGGTGCTTCGCACTTCCCAGGCGGCTCCCTCTTCTTCACAACACGCTTTCTCGTGTTCTGCAGAGGCAAGTGACAGCATGGAACCAGCTTATATCAGTTTTATATAGAAGTGCCAATATTTAAGGCAACCCTAATATTAGTTTCTGGAAAGATACTGGAAAAGATGATAAAGTGGGCCATCTAGAAGTTACATTATCTGGAAATTCCTGGGCAAAAAGATGAGTCTTCAACTGGCACATCAAAATCAGATTTGTAGGGGGCCTGCAAATACCAGAGGAGAGACTATTCCAAGGGTGGGTACCACCAAGAAGCCGTACTTGGACAGAGACAGTCCGGCCACAGTGATAACAAGCTCTGGTAACTTCCAGATCAGACTACTGTAATGCACTCAAGGTGGGGCTGCCCTTGAAGACAGTTTGGAAGCTGTACCTAGAATGCAGCAGCTAGAGAGCTATGTAGCATTACACGCTTATCATGCACATCACGTTATCCTAAAAGAACTGCACTGGTTGTTTATTTGCTACTGAGCCCAGTTCGAGGTACTAATATTAATGTATAAGCCCCTAAACGGCATGGGTCCTAAACATCTAAAGGAATGCCTCTTCCTATACAGACTGGACTGTGCCCTGAGATCTGCCAGTGAGCACCTCTTGGTGGGAGCCAATCACATGCAGTAGTTGGGGGTGGGTGGGAGAACACGGCAGGGCATTTTCAGTAGTAGCCCCCAGGTTATGGAATAATCTGTCCTCCGAGGAGCATCAGGTACTCTCATTGTATGTGTTCAGAAGACTGTTCAGAAGACTCTTTTATGCTGGTACAGGCATGATCACTGTCTTAATCCTGCCTTTTACCTGTTTTTATTATGATATTGTTGTAACCTATCCTTAGACCTTCAGAATACAGGGCAGGAGATGAGGGACAGACAGACAACTTTGACTACAGCAAAGCTTTCAACAAAGTTCCTTGTGGCTTTCACTTACCAAAGTGTGGACTGGATAGCAGCGCTAATGAAATTTGGGTCCACAACTGGACAGCGGTATTATTCAACTTTTTTAATAAATAACCTGGATAACGTGACTGGTGAACTAATTTTCAAATTTGCATATGGCAGCAAAGTGGAAGGTTTGGCCAACACTCAAGAGAACAGAATGAGACCGTAGCTCAGTTTGGCCAGGTTGGGTAATTGGGTTGTAGAGAGAAAGATGTCTTTCAACGACGAGAAATATAAAGTTTTGCATTTAGCTAGGAAAAACATACATCCTGAACGCCAAATTGGGGATTCACAGCTTGTAACCACATTAGAGAAAGACTCAGGTGAACAGGAGCCAGGAATACAAGATGGCTGCTAGAAGGACTTCTCACTGGTGGCCCCCAGACTATGGAACAATTTTCTCATGAGATTTGCCAGGCTTCTTCACTTTACATGTTCAGGAAGGCAGTAAAGACACACCTATTTACCATGACCTTTGGCTAAGGAACCAGTTTCCCTCCACACTTTCTGGCATTATTGCTTTTAATGTGTTCATTTTACATCTTGTTATCATTGCAACAACCTGCCTTGAGACCTTTGGGTATAGGGTAGGATAAAAATGCAAAAACATAGATTGAGAAAGGTATTTTCAAGATATTCATCAGAGTTTAGTATGTAAATGTCATGATGTCTGTATGTTTTTATTTTGTATAATAAAAAACAAAAATGTTTCTGCTTACTTTTCTCCATCGAGGGAATACGGTTGGGACAGCTCCCGGCTTTAAGTCCCTCCGCCCAGAAACTGCGTTTCTCCCAAAATCAGACTTCCTGAAGTGATCGGAACAGACCACATCATCCTTAGAGGGCTTGAAGTTCCGTCGCCTGATGTTTTGAAGCCATTTCTTTAACTGGTCTTCCTCAGTAAGAGGAAACCTGCAACGATTGTATTTGAGAAGGACGACAATCAGATGTTTCCATACAATCAGGAGCCTCTCTCTCCCTCTCTTTTTTAACGTCTGTTAATAAGTTCTGCAATTTTACATACACTCATAAACTTTTCCTCCTCATGGACAAAAACAGTTTTAAATTATAACCAAAGATAATTACAAATGTCTTCCCAATATTTACATAGGAGCAAAGAGCACATAAACATTTCCTTTTAAAAGCATAACATTTTGGAAACACATCCTGGCTGGTGGTGGGGACAGCGTGTCCTAGAGTGGAGTGTAACCTTTGCCAGGCTGTTCCATTCCCTTACTGCAGTGCAGACAGCTTAGTCTAGCAGGCCCACTTAGAAACTCCAACGGCCCAATGCAGAACGGGCCATAGTTACATTGCTAACCTCTAAGAAAAAAATGGGAAAATAGTCACGTGGTCCCAAAGGTCCAGTCTAAAACCAGAGCTTTGTGGAAGGGAGAAATTCCTAGGCATTAACTTACAACCCCCAGAATTTCTTCCAAGCTAACACATCAAAGTCTTTATGGTAACACACTGAGGACTGTGTGTGCAGCAGGGAAAGAGTTCCACAGCTCTGCCTCTCACCTGCTGGGAGCTGAACCAAGGCAGCACGACTGAAGCAATGGTGTGCTGCAACTTCATTCAGCCAGTTTGGTCTAGTGGCTATGGAGTTGGACTCTTATCTGGGAATACTGGGTTTGATTCCACCCTCCCCCATGAAGCCAGATGGGTGAACTAGTCACAGCTCTCTTCTGAGCTCTCACCATCCCACCTACTTCACAGGATGTCTGTTGTGGGGAGAAGAACAGAAGGTTTG
>MTQE01002839.1:486151-496708 GCA_014337955.1 Aspidoscelis marmoratus | reverse complement strand
GGGGTAGAAAAGCCAACTCTTCTTCTTCTAGCAAACAGCCCTGGTTGGATTCCCAGCCCGTTCTGGGAAGTAGGCAATGGCAAATAATTTCTGTATCTCTGCCAAGAAAACCACATAGATGTGCCCGTGCAGTCAACCATGAATTAGCCATGACTCAGTAGTCCTCCACAGCAATAAAGACTTTGAAAGGTCCACAACTGGGAGATTAATGAGCAGAGCAAGGTGTGTACTTAGGCCCTGCTTGTGTGTTTCCATTAGCTATTGGTTTCCACTGTGAGACATGGGCCTCAAGTCTGATACCAATTCAGCAGGACACTTAGGAGCTTTCTGCACTGGACCTTAGTTCAGAATATATCATGAAACGGAGATCTGAGGCCTTTTTGCACTGCAGCTGGACAGCTGTAGTGCACTAAGGCTGGGACACGCGGGGACAGATCCCCATCTGCACTTTGGCCGGTAAGGGATGCGTGTGAACGCTCTCCCTGCTGGACAGCTGGGGACGGCTTGCGCTGGGTGTGGAGCATGATTTTGTGCTCCACACCCTGGATGGAATCAGGCCACCCTGGGATGGGACGGGACAGTTCCGGACGGAACCACCCAGCCTACAGAGCAAATGCTCTCTCCCAGAGCTTGCCCTTCAGTCCCTAGGCCCAAGTGTGAATAGGCCTCAGGTGTCCGCTGCTACCAACAGGCCCCTATTCTACATTATATCCCAGAAGAAGACTCAGCATGGAAAGAGGCCATATACTTTGCCCTTGTCTTCCACTTGAGATGGCCATAAGCAACTGGTGGGCCACTGTGTGAGACAGGATGCTGGATCAGATGGGCTGTGGCCTGATCCAGCATGGCTCCTCTTATGTTCTTATTTGCTGGCAATGCTGTCAGCTGAAGCTAAAGGGATGGTGCTTAGCAACTTTATATCAGAGCCTCAGGTTGCTGTATACCAAGGCTATATCAACTTACAGTGGTACCTTGACATACGAGTTTAATTCGTTCCGTAACCTTGCTCTTATGTCAAATCGCTCGTATCTCAAAGCAATTTTCCCATTAATCCATTCCAGCTCCCAAAACACCACCTCAGTTGTTTTTGTTATGTACTGTACTGTATTTACATACTCGTATCTCAAATCTTGCTCTCATCTCAAAGCAAAATATCACTCGCTCGGCGGCTTGTATCTCAAAACACTTGTATGTCAGGGCACTTGTATGTCGAGGTACCACTGTAGTTAAGAGTACCTTGTATGAGTTCATTTGTTTATCTATAGTATTTGTTTCTCACCTTTCTTTCAAAGAGGTCAAGGTGGTGAACAGCATCACATCCTCTCTATTTAATCTCAATAACAATCTTGTGAGGCAGGCTAGACTGAGAGACAGGGTTGAATTGAAGTTACCCTATGAGCATCCATGAAGAAGAAAAAGTTGGCTTTTCTACCCCACTTTTCTCACTCATTTAAGGGAACTCAAAGCAGCTGACAAAGCTTCTGTTCTTCTCCCCACAACAGAACACCCTGAGGGCTGTGAGAGCTCAGAAGGGAGCTGTGACTAGCCCAAGGTCACCCAGCTGGCTTCATGGGGGAGGATGGAATCAAACCCGGTGTTCCCAGATAAGAGTCCAGCTGGGTAACCACTAAACCAAACTGGCTAGTGAGTGAGTGGGGAGTTGAATTCGCCTCCCAGTTGACTAAGTCCCAAACTCCGTGGGCAACACTGCAGTTTTCTCGGCAGAGATGCAGAAGCAGTTTGCCGTTGCCTACCTCTGGCAGAGGCTGGGGATCCACTATTGAGCTATAGCTCTTGCCACTCCGGGGTCACCTTTGTGTCCTCTTCCGAGGAGCTCTTAAGGTCACAGGAACCCTGAGCAGGATTCGGTTTGGAAATCCTGGATTCCCTATTCCTGAGCTGCTGTCCAAGTGGGCTCGGTTGCCAGGGGCAGCATTGCAAGAATCATGCTCGCCATATGGACCTGCCAAAGCAATCTTGCGCTTGCTTTTTCTACTAGGGGAAGACAGGTATCTTCCAAATATACCCCCCCAAAAAAAAAAAACAATACCCAAAGTTAGAACCAAAAAACAGGAACACACACTCTTTTCTCCTGCCATGCAAGATACTGGAAAATCTGCCCCAAAAAAGCCCATCGTATTTCACTCTCTCTCTTTTTCTCGTTCCTTCCCAGGCAAAAAACAGCAGCACACTGACTGACTGACAGACTCCCTCCCCTTCCCTTCCCTTCCCTTCCCTTCCCTGCCTGCAGCAGCAGCAGCAACTGCTGCGGCAGAAAAACAAAATGGCTTCGCAAGCGACTGCGAACTCTTCGTTGCGGACAATAGACTTCACGGTCTAACCTTTTGAATAAGTCTACGGTTCGAACACGCGCGCGCGCGCGCCCCAGGTCCAGGGTAGCCAGAGATACAAGCAGGAGCAGCGTTGCAAACCTCACCCTGAACCTTTTCGTAACGTCGGAATGCAGCCTGCTGCTGCTGCTGCTCTTTTCCCAACCCAACCCGTGCGGCGGCAATTGTGCAAAGCTACTCACCCAACGCCACTTTCCTCCTTCGCTTTATAGCTCTTCGGCAGAGCCCGACGCACAGCCTCCACCTCTATCCTTTCCTAAGACTTCGGGCTCCGCTGCCTCGACTGTTCTAAAAGCTAAACTCCCCCCCCCCGCAGTTCATCCTTTAGGCCTCGCTGCTGCCGCCGCTCCCCGCACGAGGTCCCCCCCGCAGCAAGGCGGCAAAATGGTTTGCCCCACTCCAGACGGGCGAGTCCATGTTTTAAAAGTCCCTTTGCTGCCAAACGTCAAGGAGAAATTGCCTCCCAACTACTAAACTAAGAGAACTGTGTGGAAGCGGGAAAAAAAACCCAGACGGATTCGGTCTCTCCAGTGCTTCTTTTTCGGACCGCCACGTTTTTTAAAGGAAGGAATTATTATTTTTGAGAACAGATTCCCCCGGATTGTGAAATGGTATGGTCCATGCTAGCCTTGGGTGTTTTTTTTTGTATTATAACACGCTTGTCATCATAAAAACAAATCCCATTTTTTAAAAAGAAATCATTGATTCTTCCGCATCTCTGCACTTTAATGGAGCTTTTATGGCTTGATGCTTATGGAGCTTTCTGAGTTGCTGCTTTTCTTTTTACTGTGTTAAGATATTTTCATTGCAAATCTCCTGTCATTTTTTATTTTTTTAAAAAATAAAAGAAGCCTCAAAAGTACGTCTCCTTTCTTTGCATTCTACCTCTCGAGGCTGGGAGTGAGTTTGCACGGCGGTTCCTTCCAGGCTGCGTCCACACCTGAGTTTTAATTCAGCTTCGGGCCGCTTTCGGAATGAGAGAACACATCAGGAAAGCAACGAGATGGTTTCTTTCAACATCCTCTAACTCGGAAAACCCACCGTTGGGTTAGATCATGAAGAAAGAAAATGACTGCTCGCTTTGCTGATGTGTTCTTCCGTGCTGAAAGTGGACTGAAGCTGGATTAAAACTTAGGTGTGAACACAGCCCTACTGGGAGTATATTCAGCCAAAATCGCATTCAACCATTGCATTCGCTTTTTTGAGAAAACGTGCAAAGCACAGGCTTGCTCATCAGACGTGCCCAGAAGGAGAGAATTCAAAGCTCCTTCCCTAGAATATAGGAGCCCTGCTTCTTTAGTCGTGGTACAAAAGAGGAGATTCCCTGGTTAAAGTCCCTCCTCTATACAGCTTTTAAAGATATAGGACTATAAATGGAGGTTGCTGTCGACCTCCGTTTGGAGATCGGATCTTAAAACTCTGGTAATACACTCCTTATTCCAACAGATCAGTTTAGAAGATCTTGGAAGGCTTTCTTAAAATGCTATAAGGAACAGAGGATCGGTACTTGCATTTATTACAGTTCTATGTAAATTTCATATTGTGTTATCAAAGAATTGATGCTGATTTGCAGTCTTGCAAGAAATTTCTATTCTTTTTAGGTATATGTTTCTGTGCTATAAACTGTATACTTAAAAATAATAAATACATGCAATCAGCTAACCAACCAAAACGACGACAACAACAACAATATATGGGAGCTAAGTTGTTCTCTGTTCCATGTTATCATCCTATCTTCTCGGGAACAGATGCAAAACTGCAAGCATACCGGGGCAGAGAACTCTCTTTTTTGAGGAAATAAAGCACGACGAGCAGCAGAGGGATTGCTAAACTTAGGGTGTTTTTCCACTTAGCACTAGATTACCCTTTAAGGACCCTTAATGGGTACTCTAGTGCTGGGGGGGGTTCCACTAGCACTAGATTACCCTTTAAGGACCCATTAAGGACCCTTAATGGGTACTCTAGTGCTGGGGGGGTTCCACTAGCCCTAGAGTACCCTTTAAGGACCCATTAAGGACCCTTAATAGGTACTCTAGTGCTGGGGGGGGGATTTCCACTAGCACTAGAGTACCCTTTAAAGACCCATTAGGGACCCTTTGTGGGTCCTTTAGTGGTAAGTGGAAAAACACCCATAAATGACGAAAAACAGACTTGTGCGGAGAAGGAGAACGAGAAAGAGCCCGTATGCATGCCGTGGGTGGGTGGGAGACAGTTTCGAGATTAGAAATTCCGGGAGCTGTTTTGACATTGATGTTCCGACAGGTCCTACTGAAGCCGGAAGTGAAGGCTGCGCTCCACCCTCCCCAGTTTTTATCTCTATGGTGGGGCTGTGGTTGCCAGTAGTAGTAGGTAGAAGAGTTTCTGGAGGACGGGTAGGAGAGGACGATCCGCTTTTTTAGAGGAGGAAAGAAAGTTTTTTAAAATAATTATAGTGTGAAAACAAATGTCCTATAGCAGTAGCATCTGCTTAAATTCCCTCTTTGTTCAACTATTGAAGGTCTAAGGAGTCTGCCCTGCCTGCTTTTGCATTTGGGTGCAAGAAAGGTAATTCAGTTAAGGCGATGTCAGAAAGTAGCTATACTGAGGGAAAAAAGGGGTCTTTGTGCTATTAATGCAGAAGTCAGTCCCTCTGAACTGAGCAAGCCCTATTCAGGTGAGGGATGAAACAGGCAAGAGAGCTGCTCACACTTCCAAGTTGGAAAGGCAGGGGAGAAAAGAAAAAGCAAACGCGAGCAGTTAACATGGCTGTGTTCAACATCCCCCGCCCCCAGTTTTAATCCAGCTCCAGTGGTGGAGAAAACCCATCAGCAAAGCGACGACCAGTCATTTTCTTTCCGTATGTGTAATCCAAATGTGGATGTTCTGTTAGGTAGTGCAAAAAAACAGCCTGCCACTCACTTTGCTGGTGTGATCTTTGTGTTCACAACTGAACGCCTAAATTTTAACTCCGCTTCAGTTCATTTTCAAGAATGAGAGATCGCAATCGGGGGAGGTATCAAAGCTGTTTTCTCTTCGCATTATTTAACTAAGGCCATTTGCTGAGATTTGAGAGCAGGAGGTTTGTCTTTGTCTCTGCTTGAGGTGCCCATGGGCAATTGGTGGGCCACTGTGTGCGACAGGATGCTGGACTAGATGGGCTGTGGCCTGATCCAGCAGGGCTCCTCTTATGTTATGTTCTTTGGGTTATTTATTATTTATTTATTTGTATTTCTATCCCGCCCTATTCCTGAAGTTCTCAGGGTTACAGAAAACGGAAAGAAAACAACTAGCCCCTTTGCTGATGTGTTCTTAAAGTGGACTGAAACTAGATTAAAATTTAGGTGTGAGCGAGCACAACCAATATTAATGCTTTCATCGAAAAACTGGGGAGTCTCCGTTGCTGGGGTGAGTCGAAAGTCATTCAAACCAAGGGATCTCCTCCCCGGTCAATGTTCTTCCAAATTCAACTCCGTGTAGCTTCTTGCAAGCCTAAAGAGTATATATATTCTCCTGTAATTCCTACTCAGTTCATCCATTAAAAGGTCCAGGAGCTGTGGTTTCTTTAATGGGAGGGGGGCATCCTAAGATTGCAAGGTTCATGTTTACCTGGAACGAAGTCCTGTTGAACCCATCCAGGTTCTTCTCTTTCCTTCAAAGGGCTGTGTCTGCGTTTATGTGTACAAGCACCGAAATGTCACTTCCCGGGTCCTTATATTTCAACTGCTCCCCTTCCTTCCTTTCCCAACGTTTTAGCTGGAAAAGATTCTTAGGCAGTTGAATTCGATTGCATTTTACAGAGTGCATGTTCCATCAGTGATTTATTTACTTATTCATTGCTACCCACTCGATGAAAACCGTGTGGTGCTCCGCCTCCTTTCCCTCTTTCTCACCACCTTCCAGCACCGGATAGTTTTAGCCAGTAATCTCTCTCTCTGCATACTCAAAAAATAAAGTTGCAAAGAGCTGGAGCTTGGAAGATCCCGCCATCGGCTCAAGTCAACCAGCAAGACGCCCTTTTCCTAGAGAGGCCGGATATTGGGCGGCCAGCGAGAGGGGGAAGGGATAGCCGAGCACCTTCCGGCCCGTCTCTCTCGGGCGCTTCCTTGGAGCGAGCGCACAAGCTGGAACCTGTGGGGCAGCAGCGAGGAGACACACAGTCAAGAGGTGCAGAAGGGTGGGCAAAGGGAGGCTTACAAATAAGGGAGGGATGGGCGTCCGTCCAAGGGCTGAGGGCGGGAGAGAGCTGCTCCATGTTGCCTCCTCGGCTCTGACCCGCGTCTGTAAGAAGGTTGCCACACGGGAAGGAGAACGAGGCTCCCGACTTTCTTAGGGAGTTGCAGAGGAGCCAGCTTTTCAGTAGGTGACCCCTGTAACTTTATCTACATCTGCTGAAATCTCCTCTGCTGTTGTTAAAGGGGCAGGAGTCCTGCCGTTCGTTCTTCTTTGCAGCCATTAAAGGTCCAGGAGCCCTGCAGGTCCCCCCATTCAGCCATTAAAGGTACAAGAGTTCTGTAGGTCCTTCCACTCAGCAATTAAAGGTACAGAACCCCAGAAGGTCATTCCATTCAGCCATTAAAGGTTCAGGAGCCCTGCTGGTCCTTCCATTCAGCCATTAAAGGTCCAGGAGCCCTGCAGGTCCCTCCATTCAGCCATTAAAGGTACAAGAGCTCTGTAGGTCCTTCCACTCAGCCATTAAAGGTACAGGAGCTCTGTAGGTCCTTCCACTCAGCCATTAAAGGTACAGAACCCCAGAAGGTCCTTCCATTCAGCCATTAAAGGTACAGGAGCCCTGCAGATCCCTCCATTCAGCCATTAAAGCTACAGGAGCCCTGCAGGTCCCTCCATTCAGCCATTAAAGGTACAGGAGCTCTGTGGGTCCCTCCATTCACCCATTAAAGGTACAGGAGCCCTGCAGGTCCCTCCATTCTGCCATTAAAGGTACAGGAACACAGGAACAAAATGAATATTTTTATTTCAGTTGCCACAGGGAAAGCAAGTTGCTATGGATTCTGCACCTTTAGTGAATATACAGGAAGGGGAGGACTAAAGTTGCCACTGGTTTCTGCTCACTGTCAGATTTATACAGTTGGCCCCTTGTGTTGTATGTATTTGGTTTCACACAGCTGGTAAAATGTGCCTTGTTTTAATGCAGTCGTAGGAGCTTACTATAATATGGTTTATCCTCTAAGCTATCATTGACTTATATTGTTAAATTGGTCCAGGCCTGTGCAGCAAAGCTGGCAGAAGGGTAAACTAGATTTCTCCTTTCCAGGGCTTTGACTTTATATTAGCCTTCTCTCTGTAGTGCCATTAGCTTCCATTGGTCTTTCTTCTGAATTGGAATGGATTTACTTTGGGGACTGTGCCTTTATAGTTCTGCTAACCTTCAAGTGGTGACTGTACACTTCTCTTGGTAATAATATGGTAACTGTTTGCCACAGACTTCTTCCAAAACATTTTTCACTTTCCCTGTCTTGCCTACTGCTATGTCCATAAAGGGGAATATTATTTTGATTTGTGTCCAACATCAGATCATTTCCTGAATGCATTTTCTTGCTAACCTCACAGAAGTAGCTATACAGTTGCTGTGAGTCCATACTAGCAACAACTACCAAAGAGAGGAGTGTGTCTTCCTCGGTGAAGAAGTCATTTCTTTTAGCTTGATTGGCCTGGTTACCTTGGGCTGCGTTGTTTTCAGGGCCAGCTTTGAAGGCTCATGTAGAAGGGAATAAGCCATGTTTTGATAATCACTTCTAGTGAGGACCATGATATGTGGCAAGGAGGCAGAATCTAAACTATGTGCACTGTAGGTCGGGGGTGTCTTTTGTAAATTGCTTACGTTACTTAACTGTAAGGTAAAAAAGATATCGGCTTCCAGGCATAAAACCAGCTAAGTAAAAATGTAATTCGAAGTGTAAGCCTTGCCAGGTGGTTTGCCATTGCTGCTGCTGGCTGCAGTGAGGCCAGGGGTTGAACCTGAACAGAGGTGGTGCAGTGCTTACGCTAGCTGTACTTTGGAAAGATGCTTTCCCCAGCTAGCAAAAAGACAGCGACAGCGAATTGAACTAATGGGTGAATTGATATTTAATACCCTCCCCATGCACCATGTAACTGGCTGCTGCCTGGGATCTGCTGTAGTCTTTACTAGCATGCAGATGGCTCCCATAAGGTCCAATGCAGAAAAAGGTCCAATCAACTACTGTAAGTCAGCAGCGCTCTAGAGAGGAGGCCCAGTCAGCCAGTGGAAGTCAGTTGGTCTATAGACACCAATGGGAGGGAGCAAGTAGAAGTTTTGACGGCAGCTGTGTTGATTTCCTTACTAGAGGGATCTGTCAATTCTGGATCCTGGCAAAGATTCCCCTTAGAACCTAAGAGGAGCCCTGCTAGGTTGGCCACAGCCCATCTAGTCCAGCATCCTGTCCCACACAGTGGCCCACCAGCTGCTCATGGGCATCTCAAGCAAAAGGCAAAGGCAAAACCTTCACCTGCTCTCAGATCTCTGCCAATGGCCTTTAGAGGCATCATCTCTGTCCCTCCAATTTGGAGGCAGTACCTAGGCACCCATTCTAGTAGCTGTTGATACACCCATCCTCCATGAATTTATCTCGTTTATAAAGATAAATTAATAATCTCGTTTATTATAATGGGTACTTAATGGGTACTTATCTCGTTTATTAATGGGTACTTAATGGGTACTTCTAGTGACAGTGGAAAAACACCCCAGATGCGGCTCCAGATGAAACAGACTATAAATAAAATGAAACTGTAGGCAGTGTGTATCATATTATTTGTTAAATTCACTGAAAGCTGAAAAAGTATATATTAAAGTACCCCACTATCTGCTATTTACCTATACCTTTTGCGGTTCCTGGCTAGAATCTGAGTCTGCAAAATCATGGTGAAGTCATGCTGTGCAATCAACTGCAAGAACAAATTTTTACTTGGTAACAAGATCTCATTTCACAGGTATGCTATGCTTTGTGATTGTTACTGTTTGCCTCTTGTAAAGTTGTCAGCCCATAGCCACAGGGGTTGCAGTTCAGGCAGAATGGGAACCATCTTGAAATTACAAATATAGAGCGAGATTTAAAAAAATATTGTTTCCTGTTCCTGTTCATTCTGCCCTACTGGATCAGGCCACAGCCCGTCTAGTCCAGCATCCTGTCGCACTCAGTGGCCTTCCAATTGCTTCTGGGTATTGCAAACAGAAGACAAAGGCAAAACCTTCACCTATTCTCCACTCCCTATGAATTTCACAGACAGATGCATCTAGTCCTGGTGATTTGTTAGCATTCAGTAGCCTGAGTATATAAAATTATGCATAGCGTGGAAGAAATGGATAGAGAAAAATTCACACAGCGCTAGAACCAGTGAGCAATCTGATGGATAGGAGAGTTAGGACCAAAATTTACTAGCAGACAGCAATCAGCCTGGATGGCTTTAAGAAAGGGTGGATAGAGACAAATTCATGGGATGTTTTTCCACTGTCACTAAGTACCCATTTTAGCACCCATGAAGGACCCATTTGGCTGAGAGCCAGATGACCCCATTTCCACCACAGACCCCATTAGGGACACATTTGTTTCCACCACAGCTAGGGAAATCCAGATCATAATGGGTCCTTCAGGACCTATAATCTGGATTTGGTGTAGACCCCATTAAAGGGGTCTACAATGGGGTGTTCAGACTGAAAATCTGGATTGTACGGAGTCTGTTTCCACTATAATCTGGCAGTGGGGTCTAGAGGAGGCTCGGGGGGAGGCACCCATGGGGGGTGCCCCAAAGTCAAGACTTCAGAGTCCCTCTGAAGGCAACTGTAGAGATTAGCAAAGGGTCAGCAGAGAAACCCCTTGTGAGGGAGCTGCCTATTACCTTCAGGCATGGAAAGAGGTATGTATTAATGAGGCTGACTCACCCTGTTACCTTCAGGCATGGAAAGAGGTGCATATTAATGAGGCTGAATCATCCTTGCTCACAAGGAGCTAATTAATATGCACCTCTCTTGCATTGCCCTCCCTAATCTCCAAAGGGACTTCGGAGCCTTTGCTAACCTCCGAAGGCAACTTCGGAAATTGCACCCCCTGTCCCCTAAAACACCTGGGGTGACAGGCAGACCCCTTGTGGGTCAATCCAGATTTGCAAATGGGTGCTCCGCTGTTTCCACAGCAGGATTAAGCGAAGTACCCATTCCTTAGATCCAGATCTTCTTAGATCTGGATTAAAGGAG
>MTQE01002839.1:463002-476545 GCA_014337955.1 Aspidoscelis marmoratus | reverse complement strand
GGCCTGATCCAGCAAGGCTTCTCTTATGTTCTTATGTTCTTATGTTTTTTTCTAATCCTGTCGTAGCTCCATGTAAGGAAGAACTTGTTTCCTTAATATCTATTTTAGGGGTGTGCACAAATGCAATTTTTGACTTGTAACAAATCAAAAATTTGAAAATTTGAATGTATCCAAATAACGAAAAGAATGAATGTCCAGAGATTGAATTTGATATGAATACATTCATATGTGTTCGTACAAATAATTCAGCCATTTGTATCTCTGCAGGTACATACGCATCTTGGACATACCTGTACACATCCCATATGGGTGTGTATGTATGAGATGCATATGTACCTGTACAGATACGAATGTATGAATTAATTTGTATGAATAACTCGAGATATTCATATTCGTCCAGACATTCGGTTTGTGTACGAATTCGTAGGAATAATGAATATTTCAAATATTCGTGCACTATCTTGGGGGTGCAGACCTCCATTTGTGTTCTCACTGGAAACCATGATTAATGAAGTTTGGTTCAGGGCAGGATTGTGACAGGGTCTAAGCTAACAGCAAGCAAAACTAAAATAGTTAATATATCTTGGTTTCTTAGAAAAATGTCTTAGGCTTCCAGGCACTGAGTAAATTCTGGACTCAAAGTCAAGTCTAACCTTTACTGGAGGGTATGAAAGTAACCAACGTACTAATCACTTCAATGTATTTTCTTTCTCCACCAGAAGTTGAGTCTGTGGGAGAGAACCAGATGGAAAACATTGGAAAAGAAAGCCCGGTATCGGAAGGCACAATAGACCATGAGACCATTTCCACTGTGATGGAGACTGTTGAAAGTGGGTACTTTCAATAAATAAATAAATGTGTCAGAAAGGAGAACTGCCAGCAAGGATGGGCAGATTTAGCATAGCAAGACCAGAGCTGTGTGATGCTTACAGATAAGACCGTAAGAACCTAAGAGCCTGCTAGTTCAGGCCAGAGCCCATCAAGTTCAGCATCCCATCTCAGACAATGGCCCACCTTTTGCTTTGAAGCAATCTTGAGCAGCGGATGAAGGTGAAACCATCACCTGCTCTTGACTGTAGAGGCCTCTGTGAACACAGGAGAGACCACCTTATCTCCAGGTAGGACCAGAAGTTAGGCTTAAACATGCAGCTCCGGAGTGTTGCTCCTGGTTGGTGCCGGCAGGGCTGAGTCAGATAGGCCCATAATTTGCCTTGGCAAAAGGCAGATTCCTGTGTATGACTATTACTCAGTGATCCTCAGAGAAAAAAAAAGATACAAATGTATATTTTTTTTAAATAAGGAAATTGAACCTTAAGTCAACGTAAGAAAATCAAAACGCCACTACAGGTTATCTTTTGGCCTTTGTAAGCTTCAAATATTTCTTCTGAAAGGCATAATTTTGCAGAAACCTGCTAACTCCCATTGCTAGCGCCTGCAGTAGGAATCTTCCAGTAACACCTAGGGGAAGCTGATTTCCTTCTTCAGTATTTCTGTACACCATCAGGTTTTGCTTTTGAGGCTCCATCTCTCTCCCTTCCATTCTTAGTTGTGTCAGGAGGCGACGTGTGGCAGAATGATGAGGAAGGGGAGCCATGTGGGGTGTTGCAAGAAGGAAGTGGCGAAGCGGTGGAAGAGGATTTGTGGAATGCAGATGCAGTGGCCGTGCAAGAGGAAACCGAGACAGTTTGGAGGAGGAGGAAGCCATCAGGTAACTGCTCAGAAGTCTATGGCAAGCCCATTGCATTTCAGCATTCCACAGATGGTC
This sequence comes from Aspidoscelis marmoratus, assembly GCA_014337955.1. Classification (NCBI taxonomy): domain Eukaryota; kingdom Metazoa; phylum Chordata; class Lepidosauria; order Squamata; family Teiidae; genus Aspidoscelis; species Aspidoscelis marmoratus. Next base: position 474,780 of record MTQE01002839.1, on the reverse strand, counting down.
AGATTTGGGAGGACTATAAGATGGTCCAGCTGATGATGTGAACTACTTGAGGTCTTCAAGCAGAGACTGGACAGCCATCTGTCTGAGATGGTTTAGGAGATCCTGCCTTGAGCAGGGGGTTGGACTCGATGACCCAGGAGGTCCCCTCCAACTCTACCATTCTATGATTCTATGATTCTATGATTCTACGTTTATCATCATGAATTTCCATCAGCCAGAGTTGCTGAGGCTGATGGGAGCTGTAGTGCAACATCATCTGCTGAGCCATGTGTTTGATGTCTTAAGCACCTTCAAAGTAGTACCAAGGACGTATATGAAGTTAAGAGATGATCTTCACTAACTGGGGTGCATTCAGATAGTTATATACTCAAATAACAAATAGGTCCCCTGGACATGCCCACAGAACGTCATTGGTCTTCTCTTTGAATACTCAGAGAAGCAAATCAAGAAGTCATGTTTAAGTTATGGATTCCTGCTGTGGCTTGGCCTTCTGGGATGACTTGTAGACACCTTGATTGCAAGAGCTTTGGCAGACTAGTAACTGGTGGCAATGACCCAGCCCAGCAGGTGGGTGTAGCAGATGACTTCTTAGAGCTTTAGCAGAAGGACTTTTAAGTGGGATTTGATCTAATAATGAACCTTACAAAACCCAAATATTTGCAACAAAACAAATTCGGCTAGAACCCAGTTCAGCACCTCCCTAAAAGTGGTGTGATTTGGAGTCATACCGAGATTCTGGATAGGACCACAGAGCAGGAGCACTAGAAAAGGAGAATTGTTGGTTTTTATGTCCTGCTTTTTCCAAAGCTGCTGACAAACTTTCTATTCTTCTCTCCACAACAGACAACCTGTAAGGTAGGTGGGGCTGTGAGAGCTCAGGAAGAAAGCTATGATTAGCCATAGGGCACCTAGCTGGCTTCATGGAGGAGACCAGACTTGAACTGGGAAATTACCAGATAAGAGTCTGACACTCTAACCAGAAGACCAGACTGGCTCAATTTTATGTTTTTCTGCCTTGCCAATTCCTTACATGGGATAGATTTTTCATAAACTCCCGTTTTCTTGGTGGACTTTTGTTTCACTGACATAGCTGGAAAAGATTTGTTTAGTCTCCATCTTGCTATTCTGTCTCTCAAGGATACCCTTTGGAGACACTTATATTGGTGTAGATGACTTTCAGGCTCATAGCAAATCCAAGCTTAGTCAGGCATTGAGGGAAGCTGCTGTATGTTATGCCATTTGAGAGCAGACTTTTTTTTTAAAAAAAATTTTTAATTATGTCTCAAACATTACACTTATTAATATCTAGAGCAGACCTAGGAGTATGTAGGTTATTGGGTAAATCTTGTCAATAATAAAATTATTAGAGCCTGTGTCAGTTTTGCAACCTATATGTTTGGGGAAAAAACAACAACCCAACCATGAGAATTAATGAGAATGCTCTTAGAAGAAACCTGGAATGGCCCAAAAACTGCAACAAATGACATTGTAACCGGCCGTGAAAGCCTATATATGATCTAGAAAGCTTAAGTTTATCTCTTCTTTCATAGGATACGTAAATTAATGTACACAGATACATGGTAGTAAACTGATGTTCTTGGTCTAGCTACAGCAGGCCAGGAGAGGATGAAAGTAAGAGAAAGCCATAAGTGGAACTGCACAAGGAAGACTCAGAATAACCTGTTGGCTAAAGACCAGTCTAAAGAGAATGCAGGTTCCTCGTTGCCCAAAGAGTCGGTTATAGGTGGAGGTGACTGTTGCGGAGTTACGCCACACGTGTCCCAGGAGGAAGGATTGTAGGTGCCAAAGCCAAGTCTGGGAACAAGGTGTAAAATGTCATATTTGCTTAGGTGCAGACCCTGATGCCTTTGTGGCGGAGTCCCTGCCAGTGTACCCCAAGATCGAGAACAGCATTCCTAGAAGCTCAGCGAAAGCCACCATAACCAGGGCAACAACAACAACGGTTCGATTCTCATTCATCCACTCATGTATCGCTTCAAAGCATCCCTTTTCTTTCACGGGCCATTCTTGAAAGGTTACCCTTCCAGGGATAGAGTGGTTCATACGGCAGAAGGCTATTTCTTCCAAGGGAGTGGGAGCTGTGCTGTTTCTGCAAGCGCATGGGTAGAATGTCCACTTTGTTTTCTTAAGGGTGGGGTTAGTTACCCAGTCTCTTGGTCCATTCCAACCGCAACAAGCCATATTGTACTGGAAACTATCCCAGGCAATTTCAGAGGTCCGATTGACGTCATCAAGAGGGTCATAGTTCTCCATCAGTTCTAAGATCTTCTTACGAACCCTTTCTTCGATTGCGTTAAATTTGAAGTAGAAGAGTAGACTGGGGATCACCTGCATAAGGAACAGGCTTAGGAGGCAGATAAAGTACATCCCCAAAAGGCATTTCCTTAAACAGAAGGCCCCACAACAGCCCAGGAATCCTATAAGCATGGTGATGAGCCCTACAAAGATGAGAAAAACGGTCCCAGCCTTGGAGAATAGCCAGAATATCTGAAGGGGGTTAGTGTTACTTTTGTTGACCAAGGTCCATAGCCCATAGCCCATAAGCATCATACCCAAAATAAACAAAAAGCAGTTGAAGAAGAAGAGTAAGTATCTTGAAGTATTCTTAAGATATCCCATCTTTCCTCCTCTTGTTTTCCCTCCTCTTAGGATTTCTAGCTTCTTTTTGGAATTCAGAACACTTAACATAGAACAATGGAACAGATGTAGTGATATCATAGAGTAGCTTTTCTAGAGTTACTCTACTGAGGTAATTTCTGTTGTATCCTGTCCAGATCTTTCTGGACCATGGTCTTTTTTATATACCCCACACACACACGTGTGCATGCGTGCGCGCACACACACACACACACACACAAAACAATTCTCTAGACTATGGTCTTATGTGCTATCGATATTTTCCAACAATTGAAATTCAAAAATTAAATGCTGGAGGATAACTAAAATAAATAGTACAATATAGACTTTTTAAAGTGCAGAAGCCACAGTACTAAAATAAATAGGGGGTATCCATTTTTACTCTAGCCTATACTTGAATGTATCTACAAGGTGAACCACAGAGTAAAAAAACCCCAGTTCCTAGAGTGTCACTTTTGAGAGCTAGAGGCTCAGTGGTCAGATATAGGCTCCTAGCAAGGGGGCTTCTCTTCTCAAGTCTGCCCCCCCCTCATGAATTCAGGCGTGTTTGCTGGTCTGATGGTACTCAAGGGTGCAAATGTGACCTTGCAGGCTCCTTTTGGTACCTTCAGAGGGTTTTTTTCCCTCTTCCTTATAGGGTAGCAAGAATGGTTACTTATCTGCCTTAAAAATATATGTACCAGAAATATAGAAACTAGGAATATTCATGTAACTGCAGTTTTAAATGCCTGCCCTCCAAACCCTGGCAGTTCACACAAATTTAAAAGGAACTGGATCCAGGTTTTATGCAGGCACCACAACAATAACGAAAAAAGCAAAACACATCTGCAGGTGTGTTTCGTTCTGGGAACCCGCTATCTATAAAATGTTCTTTAAATTCCAAATGTCAGGCCATGGGCAAGCCTGCCTATCATCTGCCCCCTTTCTGCCCTTATCCTCCCCCTCCTGTTCTTTTCTTCAAAAACAATCTAGAGGAACTTTCTTCCCATAGAGTCCAAGGCAGTGAATATCATTCTCCTCTTGATTATTTTCCCCACATGGTGACCCTGTGAGGCTGCTGAGAGTGAGAGACTGTGACAGGCCCTGTGAGCTTTCACATCCATGAGGGGATTCAAACCCAGGGACTCATAGGTCCTTGCCCAACATTCTAGTGCAGCTGACCAGATTTTATTCTTCTCAGTCCTATATAAACCTTTTACTCTACTGGCTGTGGTTCATTTGAGCCAATGTTCCTGGAAGCTATAAAGAAGAGGAATGGATGGATATTTAAATGTTTGTATTTGTTATACCCAGTCGTTCTACCCATCATGCCAGGACAGTGTGCTATCTGGTAAAACCATAACGTGTCATCTTTAAAAGTCACAATTACCCTGTGCTAAAACCACCTTGATTTCACTAGCTTACAAGTAAAACCAACTTAAATTTATCATTCAAATGCCTTAGTGGAGAGATACGTTTTCTTGGGGTTTTTTTTTGGGGGGGGGGAATGAAACAGTAGCGGTCTTTTTTTTACGGTTCAGTTGTGGAGGCATAGCCACTACAGTGAATGTTTAGTAGTGTTCTGCCATTGTTGGCATCTTCTTTTGGGGTGAGCATAAGAGGAGCCCTGTTGGATCAGGCCACAGTTTATCTAGTACAGCATCCTGTCTCATAAAGTGATCCACCTATTGTTTCTGGGCTTCTCAAGCCGAAGACAAAGGCAAAACCTTTACCTTCTCTTGAATCCCTTCAAATGATCTTTAGTGGTCAGTATCTTGCCTCTCTCTCTAATGCAGAGGCAGTACCTAGACATCCATTCTAATAGCCCTTGATAAGCTGACCTCCATGAATTTATCTAATCCTTTCTTAAAGCTATCCAGGCTTGTTGCTGTCGCCACCTCTTATGGTAGTAAATTCCATAGGCTGATGACCCTCTGGGTGAAAAAATACTTCCCCTTGTGAGCCCTAATTCTCCTGCCCATCAGTACCTTATGGTGACCCCTGGTTCTAGTGCTGTGTGATAGAGAAAATAATTGTGAAGTGTGGTGCAGAACCACATTATACAAGTAATTGCCACCAACATAAAACAAGATATTAGATTTACCTTGCAGGCCCGGTCAACCCATGTAAGTTAATGGCACCTCAGAGATGGTGTCTAGTCTACCAGTGTGATCCAATAGTATTGTAGAAGGTGCATAGAAGGGAGGCCCACCCCATCAGTGGAGGAGTGATTCTGCTCTGGCTGGTGTACCAGGCCAGCAAGCTAGGAGCCCCCTGCCCCCCCCCCCTTAGAGCACACCAGCATGCAGAAGAGAGGCTCCTAGTATGCCTGTTGGTCCGGTATACCAGCCAGTGCAGATTTGCTCCAAATTGGTTTCACTGCAGAAGGGCAATCCAGTCCACCAGTATGTCAGCTGTGCTGTGGAGGAGAAGCGCAGTCTACCACTGGAAGGCAGTGGTATGTTAGAGGCCAGATTACAGTTTTGGAGGCCTCCAAGAAGGCATTAAATAAGGGATGATGCATCTTCCTAATGAAACAGAAGCAAATTCATGTTTTAAAAAATATTACACAAGGAGAGTCACACTTAGTAGTTATAAAACCTCCTTAAACCCAGAAGAAATGGACTAATAGTGGACTCCATTCCTCGTGTGCCAATCCACTGGTGGGTAAAATTACATTACCAATGAACAAGGTTTGCAAAATCACAGGACTGAGGAAGTTTTGGGGCAAAGAATATAAAGTAGTGCTAGGAAGGGAACCAGAAAAACAATTTGGCTTAGAATGCAGTCAGGCAGGGAAGAAATCCCCAAAAAACTGGAAGTGGAGGACTGTAGTGAAAGATCATGGAAGTAAGTTTGTTTCCTCATAAGTGGGCCACAGTAGTAAAGAGGAGCAGTGAATATATTTTTGCAAACTCTAGTTGTAATTCTGCTTTTCATTCCCATAGACAGTGACCAGCTGAGGAACGAAGATGAGACTCAGCTTGGAATACCCAAGCAAGGCAGGGGAACAAGTCTGGAAGAAACCAGACCACTCTCTCTCCAAGGTTCAAAGACTGAAGGGCTCATTGGGAGCACACAGGGTACAGAAGATCCTCAGGAAATATTGCAGGAGAGCCCAGCAAAGAATAACCCGTATAAATGTATGCAGTGTGGGGAAAGTTTCCCTAAGCGATCGCAGCTGGTTCTACATAAAAGAGGGCATGGTGGAGAAAAAATGTATAGTTGCTCCCCATGTGGCCAACATTTTTCATCCCACACAGAACTTCTCAACCACGAAGCAAGCCACGAAGGAAAGAAACCCTTTCAGTGCTCAGACTGTGGGAAAAGCTTCAGAGAGCAGGCGTATGTTACTCAGCATATGAGGATCCACACAGGAGAAAAGCCCTACGTATGCTCTGAATGTGGGAAGAGCTTCTTCCGCCGAGGGTCCCTTCTAATGCATGAGAGAATTCACACTGGAGAAAAGCTGTATAAATGCCCAGACTGTGGGAAAACCTTTAGCCGGAAGCCACATCTTGCTGTACACAGAAGGGTTCATACAGGGGAGAAACCATACAAATGTTCAGACTGTGGGAAGAGCTTCACGGTGAAATCGGCTCTTAATGTGCACATGAGGATCCATTCTGAAGAGAAACCGTATCAGTGCTCGGACTGTGGAAAGAGCTTCCGTGAAAAAGGGACCCTCAACATTCACAAGCAGAGCCATACAGCTGAGACGCCGTTTCAGTGCTCCGAGTGTGGGAAATGCTTCCGGTATATGGCGTCATTTCGGAGGCACCGGAAAACGCATTCTACAGGATTGGCGCAGAAATCCTACGAGTGCCCTGAGTGTGGAAAACGCTTTGGCCGCAAAGACTATCTTATCACGCACCACAGAATCCACACGGGAGAGAAACCCTACATGTGCTCAGTCTGTGGGAAGAGTTTCAATCATGGCGCTACCCTTGTCACACACAAAAGAACCCACACTGGGGAGAAGCCGTACGAATGCTCTGAGTGTGAGAAAAGCTTCAAGCAGATTTCAGGACTTATTACCCATCGGAGGACTCACACAGGAGAGAAGCCTTATGAATGCTCTGAGTGTGGGAAACGCTTCATTCTGAAATCATACCTTGATGTACATAAGAGAATTCACACTGGAGAGAGGCCATATCAGTGTTCACATTGTGGGAAGGGATTTTCTTGCTCTTCCTATCTTTTGAGGCATGAGAAGACCCATACAGGAGAGCGGTCACACACATGTTCGGACTGTGGCCAAAGCTTCCATTGGAAACGTTCCTTGATTATGCATATGAGAAAGCATACAGGGGAACAAAGCCTTCATAAATGCACAGTCTGTGGCAAAAGCTACAGTTGGTCTTCTGCTCTGAATGTTCATATGAGGACTCATACGGGGGAGAAGCCATATGCATGTTCCGAGTGTGGAAAAAATTTCAGCAGCAAATGGATCCTCCTTCAGCACAAGCGGATCCATACTGGGGAAAAGCCATATGAGTGTCCCCAGTGTGGGAAAACCTTCCACGTAAAATCTTCTCTCTTTGCCCATCAGAGAACCCACACGGGAGAGAAGCCACACGAGTGCTCCGAATGTGGCAAAACCTACTGTGTGAAAGCAAACTTCATCGCCCACATGAGGACCCACACAGGAGAGAAACCATACGAGTGCTCAGACTGTGGGAAGAACTTCTCTAAGAAAGACCGCTTGATGACCCACAAGCGGACCCACACCGGGGAAAAGCCATACCAGTGCTTGGACTGCGGCAAGGAGTTCAATTGGAAAGTGGGTCTGATCAACCATCAGAGGATTCACACCGGTGAGAAGCCATACACCTGTGCCTCTTGTGGGAAGTGCTTCCATAAAAAAGACCACCTTGCCAGGCATGAGATCATCCACACAGGGGAGAAGCCATACATGTGTCATGACTGTGGAAAGAGCTTTAATCAGAAAGTCGCTCTCCTTGTGCATAAGAGAACTCACACCGGGGAAAAGCCGTACAGATGCTCGGACTGTGGCAAAAGCTTCAGCTGGAAAAAGTCCTTGATCACCCACAAAGCGGCTCACACAGGAAAGAAACCGTACGAGTGCTCCAAGTGTACAGAAAGCTTCAGCCGGCGATCCCACCTTGCAGAGCATGAACAGACCCATACAGGTGAGAAGAAAGAGGGAAAACATGATTTTAAGAATGAGGTGAGAGCAAAGGTGGGTCCCAGGTTGTAATGATCCAGCCTTTCTCATTCCCCAGATTAGAAAGATCTCCAGTTGCATAGCCAGGAAAACAGCTGGCTGGGGAGTTTCGACTAGGTAGATTATTATAAATGATGAGAGTGCTAGTTCATCTATACAGGACGATTTACAGTTTCTTCATCCCTTTTGAACAAGAAAAGGAAAGGAAATGTTCACATTCTCAGGATCAAGGTTCAGCTAGCCCTATGTGCATAGCCAAACAGTTTCCTTGGCAAGGATATGGAATTTTCCATGCCAGCTCCCAGGAGGTGGTGGGAATTGAACTTGAAACCTCCTGATTTCCCAGTAGTTGTTTTACTGCTAAGCTATGGGCCATCTCTCATTTAAGATGTAGGTGTCATCTTACAAAAGATGATGGCTTACACTGGCAGAGTCCCCATTAGTCCTTCCTTCCTTCCTTCCTTCCTCCCTCCCTCCCTCCCTTCCTCCCTTCCTTCCTTCCAAAATTAATCCCACCCTATACCCAAAAGTCTCAGGGCAGGTTGCAAAAATGAAGATATTTAAACCATAACAGTGCCTGGATGTGGGCAGGAAAAGCTGTTTCCTTATATAGCCAAAGGCAAGAGCTCTTCTGAATACATAGAGTGAAGGCACCACCTGAGCTTTAAAGTGTTAGCAGAGAGTCCAAGAGCACCTATAGATTTCACACTTGATCCTTTTAGGGCATTATAACCTCATTGAGGACAGGCCATCTCCCAACTTCATAGATACAAGACCCTGTGACACACAGCACCTCAGTCTTGTCTGGATTCAACTTCAATTTATTGGCCCTCATCCAGCCCATTACTACCTCCAGCACTTCAACCACCTCTCCTGATTCAGATGGCAAAGACAAACAGCTGGATGTCATTTGCATATTGATGACACCTCACTCCAAATCCCCTGATGACCTCCCCCAGCGATTTCATATAGAAATTAAAAAACATGGGAGATAAGATTGTCCTGGGGAACCCCACAAGTACGTTCCCAGATTGTTGAGCGAGAATCTCCCACAACCACTGCCTGTGATCAGCCTTGGAAATAGGAGCAGAATCCCAAACGCCTTAGGCTTTCCAGAAGGATACCATGGTCAGTGGTATCAAATACTGCTGAGAGATCCAGGAGAACCAACAGGGTTGTACTCCCCCTGTCCCTTTTCTGAAGAAGGCCATCAACCAGGATGACCAAGGTAGCTTCCGTGCCATAACTGGGTTTGAAATGAGCCTAGATAATCAGCTTCTTCCAAGCGTGCCTCCAGTTGAATAGCCGTAACTCTAATACCTTGCCCAAAAAAGGTATGCTGGCCACCAGGTGATAGTTGTTTAAGTCTTCTGGATCCAGGGAGGACTTTCTGAAGAGGGGGTATACCATCGCTTCTCTAAGAGCCAAAGAGACCACCCCAATTCTCAAAGATGCATTCATTTCTCCCTGGGCCCACCAGACGTGCTTTGCTAGCTAGTGTTTATTAGCCAAGAAGGGCACGGATTAAGGCACATTGTTGGCCAAATCCCAGCAAGCAGCCTGTCCACATCCTCAGGCTGCACCGATTGAAACTGATCCAAAATAACTGGGCCAGACATTTTTCTGGACACTTCCTTTGGACTGTTCCCAACTGTGGTGCCCAATCCCCCACAAATCTGAGTGACTTTGCCCTTAAAGTGCCTTGCAAATCTGTCGTGGCAGGTATTACATGGCCGTTGCCCATGCTCTCTTAAGCCATTCACCACTCAGAAGAGCCCTGCTGGATGACTACTCGAGGATGCAATGGTGGCAGGCAGGAAAAGCTCCTTTTAGCTGCCATCATTGCAACATGGTAGGCCCAGTAATGTGCCCTGACTCATGTTCAGTCAGACTCACAGTGCAATTTACGCCACCTGTGCTCTAGCGATTGTGTCGATAGCCCTGCTCATGTCCTGGTCCCATAAGCCTCCGGGGCAGACCATCTAAATAGGTTCCCCCTTCCCCACAGAGGGAGCTGCCACGGCAAGTCCAAATCTCACCAGCGAATGATGCTTCCAGATATGAGCTAAAATCTGCAATTCTCCCAGAACTATCCTGGGTGTGCCCCTGCAGAACTGTGGCATTTCCAGTTTAGTCCCAGAAGATGGAGGCCATATTCTATAATATTACTATTACGGGAAATCCGGCAACGTTGTGGGCTCTTACCTCTGTCTGCTGGCTGCTTTCATGATTGTTCCTCTTGCAAATACCCAGATGTCGGCCGGCCACATTAAAATAAAAGAGGAGGATATGGGCAGGTGCTTGGCTGACAACCGGGGTGATAAGACCCCCACTGCCTCTCTTGCTTGGTAGGGGTTGCTGAGAAGAAATCAAAGGATCTTAGTTAGATCTCACAACTGCCTCTTGCCATCTAGAGGGGCCCTTTGTTAGCACCTATAAACTTGCATGAATTATGAGAAAGTGTTTTGCACACTTTTAAGTTCTAGTTTGTAGAAGAAGAGAGCCACAGAACTATTATTAGGCTTGAAGGCAGTGGCTCCCAATCTCCTTCTCACTTGTGTGCCCCTTGGCAGCCTGTTTCCATTAATTGAAGAAGAGTTGGCTTTTCTACTCCGCTTTTCTCACCCATTTAAGGGGACTCAAAGTGGCTGACAAATCTTCTGTTCTTCTCCCCACCACAGACACCCTGTGAGGTGGGTGGGGCTGTGAGAGGTCAGAAGAGAGCTGTGACTAGCTCAAGGTCACCCAGCTGGCTTCATGGAGGAGTGAGGACTTGAACCTGGCATTCCCAGCTCCCTAACCACTAGACCAAACTGGCTCCCAGTACCCTCCATATTAGCAATTTTTTTTTCTAATTTCTATAGTTCCTGCCATTATTCATTCATTATCCTGATTCATACCCCAGGGTTGAAATGATTCATACCCCATACTTCAGGTTGGGAATCACTGCTTTAAGGTCCTAAAAGACTCCATGAGTTATGAAGCCTTTGGGCAAAGCAGCAAAATGGAAGTGGTGTGAGGATTAGACTAGGTCAGTGGTTCTCAACCTGGGGGTCGGGACCCCTTTGGGGGTTGAACTACCCTTTCAGAGGGGTCGCAACAAGTATCCCACCGCCCTTCCCTCGCACCTCCCAGCTGCTCCGCCCCCCGTGGCTGGGGGTCTCCACGACATGAGGAACTCCATTAAGGGTCGCAGCATTAGGAAGGTTGAGAACCACTGGACTAGGTGGAGGCTTTGATCAGACACATTAAAAAACCATCTCTGAGGCGGCTTAGATGAGGCTTTGAGGAGAGATCGTCATAAGAACGTAAGAGGAGCCCTGCTGGATCAGGCCACAGCTAGGGGTGTGCACGAATGCAATTTTTGGGATTTGTTTCCATTAGAATCAACTATCTGAAAATTCAAATAGATTTGAATCTTTAAAATTCAAATGTATTCACATTCGATTTGAATCTATTTGTTCAAATTTTCTATTCAGATTTGCAGATACAAATGTCAACAACATTCGTATGTGCCTGTATGCATCATTACGCATCCATACACATCCCGTATTTATCCCATATGCATCCTGTTTTCATCCCATACGGGTCTGTACAAATGCGTACCAATGCAGGAAAGATGCATAAGTGCAGGTATGCATCGTGTATGTACCCATACAGATACGAATGTCCGAATAATTTGAACGGTAGATTCAAAAATTCAAAATTCATTTGAACGTTTGGATTTATAGACATTCGATTTGAATTTGAATCTCCAAATTTGATCGAATTTCAAATGTTTTGAATATTCATGCGCATCCCTAGCCACAACCCATCTAGTCCAGCATCCTGTCTCACACAGTAGCCCACTAACTGCAGAAACATTGATTTGCTCTTGAGTCCCTGCAGATGCCATTAAGGGGGGTGTCAAGATGCCCAGCGATCCAGTTAGTGCCTGCCCTCTCTAGGAGAAG
>MTQE01002839.1:445198-461898 GCA_014337955.1 Aspidoscelis marmoratus | reverse complement strand
GTGGCCTGATCCAGCAAGGCTTCTCTTATGTTCTCTTATGTTCTTATGTTATGATTGTCTCTCCAACCTGGAGGTGGTATCTAGGCATCCATTCTAGTAGCCATTCATACACTTTTCCTTCATGAATGATCAGAAAGATCTGTGTGCAGCCAATAAAAGTTCATTTAATCATGGTTCCCCTTTCCTAACTTTCAGGGCGGTTTGCTTCTTTAGTTTCTCAACTCAGTTTTTCTGCTATTTGGGTTTTCTTGCAGAAACTTCAGAATTGACTGTGGAAGAAATCAGCACTGCTGTGGTAAGGAAGAGCTTCTGGCATTTGTTTCATCCTGAACTAGAATAAATAAGTTCCAGTCCTGTTTGGGCAGGAGAAAAAAAGCTGAGAGTCCAGCTGAGGGCCTAATTCAGTAGATCACTTCTTGAGCAGAGTGGAGTGGAGAACTTATTTATTACGATTTTTATCCAGCCTTATACCCAAAGGTCGCAGAGCAGGGTGCAACATTAAAAACCAAATATAAAAATAAACATACTAACAGAATACAGTGCCTGAAAGTGGGTAAGAAAAGCTATTTCCTTTCTGAGCTGATCTCTGTAAATGAATAAGAAGAGCTGGCTTTTATTCACTGCTTTTCTCAGCCATTTAAGGGACTCAGAGCGGCCAACAAAGCTTCCTGTTCTTCTCCCCACAACAGAACACCCCGTGAGGTAGGTGGGGCTGTGAGAGAGCTGTGACTAGCCCAGAGTCACCCAGCTGGCTTTGTGGAGGAGTGTGGAATTGAATCGGAAGACCTCCAGATAAGAATCTGACACTCTAACCACAAAATCAAACTGGCTCACAAAGAGTGACATCATGTGCCTCTGTGACATTTGTGATGGTTCCCTTTTGCCGTGGGGTTAAAAACTGCTACCTGCAGCGTGAGGTGCCAGAGGATTATTTATTGTCTTTTAAAAAGAAGCTACATTTAGCATGGACGCAGAGAGATTTCCTCCACCACCACCTCCTGAAGCACTATGATTCAAAGGATTTGGTCATCTTTGGATGTGAATGCAAAAATAAAGGATGCAAAGTGTGTTCTTTTGCCTGTGACTCTGTTAAGAGCTTTGATACCTGCAGTCAAAACTAATAATGTGGTTCTTAAAGCACTGTGTATATATGAGGAAGACTGTCATACAGCTTCATTTCCCTATAATGTGGGTCCTGTTCCTTGCCTTATTATGCCTGCAGTACCACTTCCTGTGAAACAGGATAGGAAGAAAGCAAGAAGAGTGTGTACAGAGAAGACATGCAGTTTGGAACTCTGGTTTCCTTGTAGAGACAGCTGTCGAATACTGATAGCCAGCCAGGGTGCTGCAATGAGAGATTTCCTTCATTTTGAAGAAGCCTGAGGAACCTTAGCTTCCCAATATTGTGACCAAAAAGAAAGGAACGAGCTTGGAATCTTCCATCATTAAATCAGACTAAAGCACTACACGTTCTTCTTCTGACTAGGGATGTGCACAAATAGTTGTAACATTCCTTATTCGTACACGAATCGAATGTTACGATATTCATTTACGACATTTTCCCCTCCCCCAATGTTTTGTGTAATTTCATAGTGTATTTTGTTTATACATATAATTTTATGATATACTTATTTAATGTATGATGTATTACATTGTATTGTATTCTTCATGGTCGCTAAAAACCGCCTTGAGTAATTTATTAGAAAGGCGGTATACACTTACCAGAAATCTGGATCTTTCTAGTTTGCTCCATCTGCACAAGATGGAGCATAGTCTGAAACAAGGAGGCCACAAACGGCCTCCAGATCTGGTCTAGATCCTGACTATCAGTAGACATGTTTGATCAGGACTGCCAGGTAAACCAGACTAAAGAGACGTGCAACAAGGCACACGAGCAGAATGGGTCACAATTAGGGAAGTGCAAGAATATTCGAGATATTTGTTATTCGATCGAATTCGGCAAAATTCAGATATTCAAACTTGAATGTCCAGACATTCATTTTTTAGTATTCAAATGAAAATGAATGTTATTCGGAGATTCGTATGTGTACGTATCTGTATGCATTGCATACGTATCTGTGTGCATCTTATCCGTATCCGTACACATCCATAAAGATACGTACGGGATGAAAACAGGATGCGTATGAGATAAAAATGGGATGCGTACAGATGTGTACGAGATTCGTATCATCAAATACATATTGAATATTTGTACAAATAGATACAAATGTATTTGAATTGGTTCAAATTTCAATATATTAGTTTTTTTCATGCACATCCTTCGTCCCAATGAGCTTTGGTGTTAGTGTGGGGGCTTGACCAAAACAGCTGTCCCAGTGGGGATTGCTTTTTCTGGTCCAGAGCAATCTGGCCTCACTTTGGAATGAACTGGTTGATCCAGAGTAGCTAATCTGGAGTAGCTAACCATTGGGTAAATGCAGAAAGGGCCTTTATTTAAGGAGCAGGATTTATGCATTGCGAAAGGCAAGAACTGTACAGTATGTGGAAAAAAACTGGTTAAATACATTAGATACCAATGGAGGCAGTAAGGTAACCCATCCTTCCATTCTGATATCCTGATTGGTACCATGCAATTAATTAATTACATTTTTATCCCACCCTATACCTGGAGGTCTCCGGGCGGGTAACAACATCTAAAATCAAACATCATTTAAAACAAGATAGCATTTTCAGTCACCAGGTTTCCATCAAACATCCCTTTCATGTGTCTACTCCCAATATATGCCAGCCTTCTCTAACTCTCTTTCACAGTCCAGAGACATCTGCATGGCATAACCTTCAGAAAACGTGGTCTCCTTGTAGGGACATGCATGATTTTCTTCCCCGTGCGCTTTGCATAGAAGCGAATGGGATGAAACATTGCATTCATGTGAATGAGGCCATTTTGAACGGGCTAGGCTTCGAGTCCATTCTGAATCCATTCTGAATCCGCTCCAGATCGTCCAATGAAGGCACAAAATCTTTTGCTTCATAGGCGAAGGTCAGTCTTTGAATATAGCCAATATTCGATTCAAATCCAAAAGTTTCAAACCTTCGCAACTTGTACAAATTGCAAAGGTGGTGGACATTTTCCTCCCATCCCTATCTCCTAGGGATGATGGCCAACCTATGACACGCCATAGGTGACACGCCAAGCCCTTTTGGGTGACACACATGGTCACCCTGGCACCTGGGCATGTAGTGCTTGCTTGTTCTTGAAGTGTGCAAAATACTAACTTTCAGTTGAAAGTTAGCAAACGAAATTCAGCAACAAAAGTCACTAATGTAAAGAATTATTCATTTTTGCTTTTAATAAAATACATATATCAAAAATATAACTTTTTTACTGGAGCTACAAATATCACAAAATTATGGATATTTCTAGAAGTGACACAGTACCCAAATTAAGCTAGGTTTTCTTGCGAATTTTGACACACCGAGCTCAAAAGGTTAGCCATCACTGTTCTAGCTGATGTCTTGAGTTTTTGCCTTTTCATTACCTTCCAAGGCCAGGTGGATGCCCTAGTCAGCCAGTTCTAACTCAACCTGTATCACCCTTTGGTGACATTAAGCCAACGTTTTGTTTACACTGTTGCAATTTGTTTTGGTCTCTGTGCGAGAGATTATTAACATTTCAAATATTTTCCTGTTCTAGATGAGCCTGGATTGCAGCACCATTATACTGACAACAGCTGTATAGAAAGATTGTTGGAAGTTCAGATTCTGGTAAGAAGAGCTACAGGCTGTGTATCATGACTGAAACATTCCAGCATGTTGTTTTTGGATACCACTGAACCTTCTAGGTAGCTGCATAGTCACCTTCATGGGGGCTTTTTGGGTGGGTAGAGATAAGAGATTTGTCATTGCCTGATACCGGCTGGAGACTGAGGCTCAAACCTGTGATGCTTTGCTTTCCAAGAGAGTTTGCTCTATCTCCAAGTGTTGGCCAGCTAAATCCTTTGCTGAGAGGGTGACGTTGGACTTCATGGATTTTAATTAAAGTTTTAGAATCTGAGTTTCACGTATAAGAAGAAGAAGAGTTGGCTTTTCTACCCTGCTTTTCTCACCCATTTAAGGGGCTGACAAAGCTTTCTGTTCTTCTCCCCACATCAGACACACTGTGAGGTAGGTGGGGCTGTGAGAGCTCAGAAGAGAGCTATGACTAGCTCAAGTTCACCCAGCTGGCTTCATGGAGGAGGGTCAGAATCAAACCCGGTATTCCCAGATAAGAGTCTGGCTCCTCTTAAGTTGGCAAGAATCATCATGCTTTGTTTGTTTGTCTTGTTTGTCAGCCGCTTTGAGTCCCTTTAAATGGCTGAGAAAAGCGGGATAGAAAAGCCAACTCTTCTTTTCTGGGTTGACAGAAGCAGTATGGTGTGTGGCTGGACTTCACCTAGAGAGGCTGCAGCCACTCTAGGCAGGTAAGTGCTAGCAGGCCCAAATCAAGCACAGCTTCTTTGGTCTAGCAGCGAGGAGGGAAGTCACATATACTGCATTATTAACCATGCTTATTACCAGCAGGATAGGATTCCTGAAAATACTTTCCCATCTTGGTTTTTAAAAGGACCTAAACTTTTGTTTTGTGTTTTTTAAGGAGGCTTGTAAGAACTGCAGAAGTCATATTCTTTTCTCTTTTCCAGGATCCTGCACCTTGTCTAGTTTGCTAAGCTGAAGCTAAACCTTCTTCACAACCACAGCCACAGTGTAGCTTTAAATACTAAGGCGAATCCAGTGGAGAAACTCATTCCTTTTCAACCTTGGCTGTTTTTGAACTGATTCAAGATTATTACAATTTATCTTAAGATTACCTCTTCCAAAATCCTCATCATCATCCTCAGTTAAAGTCCTTGTTAAGGTACGCTAAAATTTAATGCAACACCAAACCATTGTCTGAACTTGCATTTTCTGAAAAAACAAAGAGCTAAATAAAAGTTTAAGGAGTTCAGAGTTTAAGGGGTTTGCAGCATTTTTCTCATCCGTTGACCTACCTGGATTCAGATCTGTTGCATAATTTTGTCCTAGACAACCTATGCTTGTGTAGAACCCAATTTTACTAATTATCTTTTAAATAATATATCTCATCAACTCAAATTTAGCCATATTTAGGGCATCAGGCAGACTATTTTACCCCATTTTAATTTTTTCCCCGAGACCAAAGTCCTCTACTTTATATAACATTTTCTTTCTTTCTCTTTCTATATATCCTGCTCTTCACCAGAAGGTCTCAGGTCACAATAAGAAAAAGATAAAAGATAGAAAGCACTCTTTAAATGTATTTAAAACATAACCCTCCAACCCTTCCCAGCTGGACAACTTTTGCTGGGCTTCCCGTATCAAAGGGTCCAGTTAATCTTTGGGGAAACAGAATGCTGAACCCTCTACCTAGAGCAGTGAGCTCTTTTGCAAAACCTAACTTGTAGAGGAATTGAATCATAGAGTTGGAAGGGACCTCCAGGGTCATAGAGTCCCTCACACGGCTTCAATGTAGGATGCTATGGAGACCAGCAGGGTTCAATGCATCTCCTACGCACTTTGAACACCACGTGGTAACATGGTCAAAGTTTAATTATGGCTCTAGAAAGGAAGCGGCCCCATGGAGTGCATACACTCTGGGCTGCAATGTGCCCAAATGTCCCCATCTTCAAAGAGCAAAAAAGCCCAATATAAGAAGTAAAGAAAAATAGGCTGGGCATTTGGAAGAATTCACTGACTGTAAAATGGGTAAGTAGTGCTACACTTTGCCTCACAAAGTGATGGTTTTAGCATTTTCCCAGGACTGAGCTTGGGGTTAGACTGGATTGACCTCAAAGAAGCCTTCTCAGCTCACATACTCGGCAGTGTTATGGTTGGAGTGTCACTAACAATTATATTTTTTACAACACCCCACCTCCTCTGGTTTTCTGGAAGCGGTATGGCTCGTGCATAAAAACTCCGATGAGCCAGTTGAATGGAAAGATGGACAAATTTATTTCAGTCCGAGACCAGACTCGATCAGCAAATCCATTCTGGACTTGATTTAGAACAAAAACAGCAAACAAAGAGAACTTTTCCTGTTGCCAAAACATTCAGTTCTGCAGCTCAGCATTTGCATCTGAAGCTTTGTTGAGTATTTTCACATTTTGTCTCATTGTATAACCGCTAAACAAATATTATTCCCTCACTTTACCCCTTCCTACATTCTGGTCATACTATGGCTTCTCTCCCGCGTGCGTTTTCTTATGTGCGGTCAGGTGGGAAGCCCGACTGAAGCTTTTCCCGCAATCTGTGCACTCGTACGGCTTTTCCCCCGTGTGGATTCTCCGGTGCGTAACGAGGTAACCTCGGTCGTTGAAACTTTTACCACACTCTGAGCACTCAAACGGCTTCTCCCCTGTGTGGGTTCTCTGGTGCGTGACAAGAGATCCTTTCTGGTTGAAGCCCTTCCCACAGTCGGAGCACTTGTGTGGTTTCTCCCCCGTGTGGATCTTTTCATGCCTCAGGCGGTCAGAGCGGTGGGAGAACCACTTCCCACACTGGGAGCACTTAAATGGTTTTTCCCCTGTGTGTGTCCTTTCGTGTCCAACAAGGTAAGACCTCTGGCTGAAGGTTTTCCCACACTTGGAGCATTCGTAGGGCTTCTCTCCTGTGTGCACTCTGCTGTGGCGCACGAGCTGGGAGCTGGTGCAAAAGCTCTTCCCACAATCCAAACATTCGTATGGCTTCTCCCCAGTGTGGACTCGCTTGTGGCTGGTCAACTGCGAGCTAATGCCAAAGGCTTTCCCACAGTCGGAGCATGCATAGGGCTTCTCCCCTGTATGAGTTCTCTGATGCTTCAACAGATTTCCTCTCTCTGTGAAGCTTTTACCACAGCTTAAGCACTTGTACGGTTTTTCCCCTGTGTGCACCCGCTTGTGACTGATAAGATGAGAGCTGGTCGCAAAATGTTTCCCACATTCAGAACATCCAAATGGCTTCTCCATTGCAAAAGTCATCTTGGGGTCATTTCTGTGGACTACTTCGGCCTCTGGAATCTGGAAGAATTTCCCAATGACTTCTTCCAGCACTATCCTGCTAGGAGTCACAGGGCCACTTTTTTCCTTCTGAAAAAAGACCTTGTTTTCCTCATGTGGACCATCCACTTCTGGAACAAAGAATAGAATCAGAGAATGAGTCAAACCCCAGGCTCAAAAACACCAAGGAAGCCATGAGAGACAAAATAACTATGCTTCTGGCTTAGGCCAGATCCTTGAGTTTCACTGTACCTTAAACATATAAGGCCTTTTCTTCACTGGCCCTTATTCCGAGAACAGGAGCCTGCTCTTTATAGGCCTGAGGCTTGCCACAGTCTGCACCAACATACAAACTGCAGCCCCTATCCTCGGATATAATCTGGAATAAGGCCTAATGCTGAAAGGGTCACTGTTCTCTGCTCCCGAAGGCCTAGTGAGCCACAAAAGCAGGCCAACCAGCTTTGGAAGAACAGTGTAGTTCAGGTGAACATGAAGACACAGGGAGAAGGAAAGGAAGGAGACTGAGAGCTTGAGAATAGAAAGGGGAAGGTTGAAAATGGTTATGGGAGGGGCTTCACAAGCCAGTTTATTAGCTGGCCAGTTCATATTGGGGGCGGGGGCAAACGGAGAAAACTGCATTCATGCACACCCCCTACTAAGAACCAGAAGCAGCAAACTGGAGGGAAAAATAATAGTGAAATTTTAAAATACACAGGCATATATACACAAACGTAACTGGAATGATGTTCAGATTAAAATTGCAGAGAGTCATAGTGCAGGAAAAGTGAACCTGAGATTGTCTAAACCAGTGGTCCTCAACCTGGGGGTCGGGACCCCTTTGGGGGTTGAACTACCCTTTCAGAGGGGTCGCGACGGGTCTCCCGCTGCCCTTCCCTCCCACCTCCTAACTGCTCCGCCCCCATTATTGGGGGTCTCCACAACATCAGGAACTCCATTAAGGGGTCACGGCATTAGGAAGGTTGAGAACCACTGGTCTAAACCCATTCTACTGCTCCATTCCCACAAGCCTGCTTAAAACAGCTCCAGCAAAAATGGTACTGGAGTTAACTAATTCATTCCATAGGTTGCATGCATAAAATTATCCAGATCTGTAAGGTGCACAAAGGCTGTTCCTCTGCTCCCAGTACTGAACTCCCATTGTCCCTTGATTATATATTATTTTAATTCATGAGGAAGCATTTGCACCTCTCCCTTTATACCTGGAGAAACAAACATTTGCTTATTTGGGAAGTGGTTTGCCTGTGCGCAGCAATGAGGGGTCTGGAAACACCCCACTTCTTGCTCACTGTGAGTTTCTGTATCTATGCCAATTTGCCTGAAGAGAATCCTCATGAATAGTGGCTGATATCTTCCTGCTCAAATCAGACCTAATGCTGTGACTGTGAGGCCAGAATATCTGGCTTAAATATCTGCAGACTTTGTCTACCACTGCAGAACCTGACAGTTTTAGCATCCATGACTTGCATGTTCCTAAGTTAGCACCAGAGCCCAGCACTTTCTCATTGGTTTTCCAGGTAGCCAGTGGTGATTAAAATGGCTGACTTTTGACAATTCAGTTTTGAGTTTAGTCAGTGTTTGAGACACCTGGAAGTGGCAATATTTGGCAGTAACTCCTATTTTGCACTGGGCCAAACTCATCTCTCCTTTCTTCTTCCCTCCTGGGGAGTTTTCAGAAGCAGCTCCCCATAACTCCCAACAGCAAGAAGATTTCATATTTGCAAATTTGAAGTTCACAAGGTTGCCTAGGAACCCGACTACCAGGAATGAAGACGGACTTCTATAGAGGAAAAACATATATAATGCAGCTCTCAATGATAAAATACCAGTGCTTAAAGAGCAGCCATTTGCCATCAGGAATCTTTACCTAACAAACTGGTCTCTCCGTTGCCAGGGTCCTCCCCTTTCTCCTGTCCACCTTCCTTTAGCATCATGTCACTTGGCAGATGCTGAGGCACCTGAGGAGTAAGAGAAAGAAGCTGGTCAGCTACTTTGGACACTATTATCAGTCACCTTAAAGAAAACCTTAGGGAAAAAACTTCCACACTACACCCTTAGTGTTCGATTCAAACCATGCCATTTCTCCATGCTTGAAACCCTGGGAAGATGGTGACCAGCCTTGAGGGATTCAGATCCCCAGAAACTGGTGTGTGCGTGTGTCATCTCATGACCTTCACTGATGCCTTCAAGAGGACTTCATAATCCACAGGGGGGGAAAAGACCCACAAGAAGGTTAAGTTCTGTTCGCCTGGTTTACAGCTCCTGTTCCTCAACACTTAACTACCAGATGTTCCATCCACTTGTTAAACCTGGCCCTTACTAGTCTCCATATATCACACAGTAGTGCAGTGGGCCTGTACTTAGGGCAGCAAGAAGCGATAGAGCTGCTCCATTACTGAGTGCCAGACAAGGAGTCACCTGAGGGAAGGCTTCACGCCCCACACCCTTGGGCTTGAGGAGCTCAGATGTGCTAGGGAGGCCCACCAGCTATCCCCTTGCTTCTGAAGGCCAAACCACCAGGCCTAGTGGCAGACAAAAGATTTGGCTTTGTCAAAAGAGGGTGGATTGGGACAGAAGGATAGGCCAAATGTGCACAACATGGTTCTCCACACAGATGGTCCTGTCTAAGCCTTACAGCGGCCATTTTTAAAATAGTGTCCCCAATTCCCTCAGAATTCCACAGCCTCACAAAGGTTGAAACATGCTAAGACAAGGAAGTCACATTACCAGCTGTATAAAAGCAATATATTCTGTCAATCTGAAAGTGGACTGAAGCTGGATTAAAACTTGGGTATGAATGCAACAGCCCCGGAGAGGAAAATGAGAGATTTTGTTTAGATTCTGCAGTTCCCTCTCACTGTCATTCTCAGGGCAAAAACGTGAGGTGAGTGCAGACACTTGGCTGTCACAAAGGCTGAAACGCATGACTGTTCCTGTGGCAAAGTGATTAGAACTACTATAGTGGTGATCACTTTAGTCTATTATTCACTCTTCCTGTCCAGAAACACCCGACTATTATTATCATTTAAACAGATTAGTGCAAATACTTTCGTAGAGACATCTAAAGAAACTGACAACAATAACAATAAAAACAGCTCTCATTGGCTGTTTCTTGCTATCCTGTGAGGACGGTGGGAAACTCTGACAAATTACCGGATACTGCAGAGCGAGTGTTGATAGTTCCGCAGCAGGTAAATCCGCAGTAGTGGCGGCATAATGTGCCACCACTATGAAGTGTCAGGCATCAGGTGTGGCGCCCACTTACCAGTCCGAACACACTCTAAGTCATGACATTTGTGCTCTGAACACCACAAACAGTGGGGAATAAGTTTTTGATAAGATCCTCAAAACGCCAGCGCTGGAAAACAATTAAACTATAAGTCTGCTAAACCCAGGGCATCCCTCAATATCTGATTTAGCTCATTACGTTCATACACTCATTCGTCATGTTTCCAGATCATGTCTTTCACCTTCAGAGCAAGACAGGGCACATTGCCATGCGTTTACCCTCATAACAAACATGTGCAGAAGAACAGGTTGAAAAGCAGACAGGGTCATCATCACATACAGCAAACCCACAGGACAGTCCCAGTTTTATGGCTTTTTCCAAAGCTCCACCCCTCTGTCCTGACCATGTCAACTTGGGATGGCAAATGTCATAAGTACATAAGAGGAGCCCTGCTGGACCAGGCCACAGCCCATCTAGTCCAGCATTCTATCTCACACAGTGGCCCATCAATTGTTTATAAGCTTCTCAAGCAGAAGACAAGGGGTGTTTTCCCACTGTCACTAGAAGTACCCATTAAGTACCCAATGGGTGCTTAATGGGTACTTTTAGTGACAGTGGAAAAACACCCAAGGGCAAAACCTTCACCAGCTCTTGACTTCCTGCAAATGGCCTTGAAAGGCATTCTGCCTGTCCCTCCAACCCGGAGGCTAAACTTGGGCATCCATGAATTTGTCTGACCCTTTCTTAAAGCTATCCAGGCTAGTTGCTGTCACCACCTCTTCTGGTAGTAGAAAAAAATATTCCCCTTGTCTGGTCTGGCTCTCCTGCCCATCGGCTTCATATAGTGCTCTGATTCTAGTGTTTGAAGACAGAGAAAATAGGTCTTCTCTATCCAGCCTTCCACCCCATGTCATAGTAGCAACAGTGATTAGATCCAATGTCGGGGCCCCAGTACTTTGCATTAATCAAGAGGGGCAAAGGGAAGCAAACAGGGGTCAAAGATAAGGTGATGACTGCAGCGCTGCTCTGGCCAATGCTGGTCCAGGCAAACAGAGAGATATCAATGGTAGGTCCATTTTTCACTGGCCGGGTCAGGGGGGTAGTTCTCCCTCTGCTATATGATAGTCATCTCTTCCCTACTTGAGTGTTTCTTCCCCTCCCTCTATTCGTTCGAATTATCCGGACATTGAGTATGGGTTCGTACACGATGCGTACTTGAAGATTCGCATCTTTCCAGCATCCATATGCATTTGTACGGACCCGTACAGGACAGAAACGGTTTGCATACTGGATAACTACGAGATGCGTATGGATGTGGGGAAGATGCATACCTGTGCAGATTCGAATCCAAAATTCAAACAAATAGATTCGAATTTGGGAAACCCGAATCAAATCTTGTTAAATTCGAATTTAGAATATTCGAATCAAACTGGATTTTCGGGGATTCGATTCA
The DNA here is from genome assembly GCA_014337955.1 of Aspidoscelis marmoratus. Taxonomy (NCBI): domain Eukaryota; kingdom Metazoa; phylum Chordata; class Lepidosauria; order Squamata; family Teiidae; genus Aspidoscelis; species Aspidoscelis marmoratus. The sequence goes on along the minus strand of MTQE01002839.1, from coordinate 450,209 downwards.
AACAGAAGGTCAAAAAAACATCTGTGGACATCCCAAAGATTTGATTCTTATATCAAGGAAGAAGAAAAGTGAAAAAGAGAGGAAGATCGGAGGGGGGTCCAGAAAGAAAAGGGAGGAAAACAAGAATCTCAAGGAAGAGAAGCAGGAAGAAGATCCAGAACAGCCTGTCTGCACTAAGCTCTTCTGTCTCACCTCTTCTCTCCTCCCTTGCTGGGACAGTGGCTGGAATGGCAGATCAGAGCTCTGGAGTTGCGGGTTCAGTTCCCTCTTCCCACTTATGGTACTTCAGTGGGTGGCCTTGGGCCAATGCTGCCTCTCGGCCTGCCTACCTCAGAGGGTTGTTGTTGTTGTTGTGAGGATAAAAGGCAGAAGGAGAAAGTCGTGCTCACCTCCTCGAGTTCTTTGGAAGAGCGGCTCGAGAGTGATCTCAGAATAACGATGAAGACAACATCGTCCTCCGCTTCCCCCAAACGTGCAAAGTTTGCACCTCGCTTGCTGCACCAGCGCCTGCTTCCCCAGGACCGTTTGCAAAGAAAAGGCTCGGATTCGGAAGGAGCGATTTGCAAAGCCGCCTTGCAAAAGGGAGGAGGGGGGGGCGAGAGGGCGGGGCAGGACAAAAATGACCCCCCCCCAATGGTCACCCCCTCCTCTTTCCTTCCCCTCTAGGAAACGAGGCTCGCTGTCTCCATTAACCCTCTCAGGGCCGCCTTTTTTGGGCTGCTTCTACCGCGATGCACACAGAATCGTGGGGAGGGAGGAGGGGGGTCTCTTTCGCCTGCAAAGGACGGCGCGCGATCCTGGGCTCCTCCGACCCGGGTCTCCGGAGTCACTCCGCATTGCCCGCTCTGTAAGGCTTGCTTACTCCTAGGTAAGAATGCCCTGGGGCCGGCTGCAGGCTGCCATCCGGCTGCACTGGCATGTTTTCATGCGCGTCTCCCTCTGATGGGCAGCAGTGGAGCATTGGCTGAGGTTGGGCTCTTGCTGCTCTGATCTCTCCTGGCTTTACTCCCTGCTGCGTGGGCTTCGCTTCGCTTCGCTTCCCCTCCCCACTTCTCTTCCCTCCCCCCCCCCGTCGGTGATGCTTGTGTTGCACTGAAGATCAGCTGTTTCTGTGTGATGGGTTAGGGTTTTGTTCTTGTTAGCCATCTTGGGCAATTTTAGAGAAAGGCGTGGTATAAATGCGAGAAATCAACACAGTCCTGGTGTGCCTATTGAGATTTTCTCCATTTGCTTAAAGAAGAGTGAAACAGGTTTGGCTTCTCTGCCCGGGAAACCTAATTGCCCTTGACGGCCTGCCTGCCTTGGGCAGGATTCTCCAACTGGGTGCCCTCCAGATGTTTTCGAGGGGGCTGATGGGAGTTGTAGTCCAAAACGTTCGAAGGGCGTCCGATCGCCAAAGGCTTCTGTAGAGAATCTCCATTGAGTCTTACGGCGCTGGGCAGATTTAGACAAAAGGAATCGGTCTGTCCCTTTTCCTGATTCCAGGATCTTTGGTGGGGGTGGCTAAATGGGCCCCCAGGCATAGCCGAACTCCAACTTCCATCCTTCCCCTGCAAATAGCCAGGCTGTTCGGCCTCATGGGAGTTGTAGTTCAATCACATCTGGAGGGCCAACGTTTACCTAACACTGCTTTAAGGCCTTCGGAGTAACAAGGTGGCATGTAAAATTGTTGGGTCTTCAGAACCCTGTTCTCCTCCCCTCCCCGCCCCCAACTACTAAAGGACAGGAATTCTGTTTCTAAGCAGGGTTAGGGTATTTTCCATTTGATATTGCACATCAGCCAGAAATCACACTTGATATGGTAATGAGATGTCAGAGGTACAGATGTGGTTTGCCATTGCCTACTTCCTCAGTCTCTCCCAAGAAGTAGGCAATGGCAAACCACTTCTTTATCTTTGCCAAGAAAACTGCATAGAGGTGCCCATTAAGTCAACCAGGAGTTGGCCAGGACTTGATGATACTCAACAAGCACAAAGGGATGTCTCTATGATGGACAGATGCATGAAGCAATTTTTCTAACCCAGGCAATACTAGAGAAGGGTTTTGCCAGAGCTTTCTTGAAAAAAATATTTTGATGTTCCAGTTTAGCTTTTAGCACCCAAGATTTCCTGGTGATTTCCTATCCCAAGGACTACCAGGCCTGACCCTGCTTAGTATCCAAATTTAGGCAAGATCGATGAGGAGCAGCCTAAATACCACAGCCTTATGGGAGATAAAACATTTTAGTACTGCACATCAGTGTTGCAAAATCAGTAAAAATGAGACAAATAGAACAGTAAAGCGGGACAAGTTTTTAGGAGGCAATGCTTAAAAAACTGAGTGGTTGAAGAAACTAAATGAAAGCACTGCTAATTCTTAGGCAAATGTTTCTGGCATTTCCTGGTTCCAGAGTCCAGGGATTAATTTTGATCTAGTTAAATCCTGGTCTACCTTGAGGTACTGCCTCCTTTGTCTAGCATTGTAATTTATGAAACTTCGGTATGAAACTTCAAGGGAGTGAATCCAGATTAGACATTAGGAAAAACTTCCTTACAGTAAGGGCGATCAATCAGTGGAATAGGTTGCCATGGGAGGTGGTTAGCTCTCTTTCACTGGAGGTCTTCAACCAGAGGCTTGACCTATATCTCTCTGGGATGGTTTAGGTAATCCTGCGTTGAGCAGAGGGGTTGGACTCAATGGCTCTAGAGGTCCCTTCCAACTCTATGATTCTATGATTTATTCATTGATTTACCGCATTTTTATGCAGTCCAAAGTGGCTTACTAAATATACTAGCAGGCAAGCCCTATCCTTGGGCTTACACTCTGAAGATACACAGCTCCTGAGAAAAAGGGGATTGATAGGGAAGAAGACCAAAAACCCTTTCATGTGGGGCCATCCTGAAATTCCATTTTCTATCTGTTTTCCCACAAAGCAGGGGAGAAATGGCTTCTTGGATAACAAGTATATGCCCAGAATTGCCAATGGGAAAGATTCTGGGGGTCAGATCTCTTTAAAACAATTGTCATGTAGAAGAAGAAATGTCAGTTGGTGTTGCCAGTGTGACAAGTTACACTGACTGAAATTCTCTCCATGACTATTCAAAATATTGGAACACCAGCTGATTTTCCTCAGGGTATCTTTACACATGTACTCTAAGAAAGGATTCGATAATTTCATGGAGGACAGGTGTATCAATGGCTGTTAGAATGGATGCCTAGGCACTGCCTCCATGTTGCCTCTTAAGGCCATTGGCAGGGATTCAATATGCTTTTGCCTTTGTTTGCTGCTTGAGAAGCCCAGAAGCAATTGGTGGGTCACTGTGTGAAGCAAGATGCTGGACTAGATGGCCTGTGGCCTGATCCAGCAGAGCTCCTCCTAAGTTCTTTTGTGTTTGTGAGCTTTCATGTTCAATTGGTTGACTGGCAAAAGTTGGAACAGGCTTCTGGCCTAGATGGACCAATGCTCCAACCCAACTAGGCATTTCTTAAGTTCACACTAACTTTCAGCAATATATGTTATTGGACCATGGGAAAGGAGAACATAATTTTGCTCATAGACTTCCTACCCATAACCGGGAGACAATTGTGTGAAAAACCTTTTGGACTGTTTGTCTTTATTGCCCCAATCTAGCAAAGCAGTTCTGAAGTTCTTCTGTGCCTAATTATTATAGAGCAGGCTTGTCTTTTTTACTTTTTCTCTCTTCTTCCTAAACAATCTGGTATGATAATGCAGAATTCAGCCACAAGAACTGTAGCAGCAAATCCTTTACAGTTGTAACAAGATATCTTGAGTTTTGCTGTTGGTTGTGGCCTTAGGTTAATAGACATCTTAAAAACATAAGAGGAGCCGTGCTGGATCAGGCCACAGCCCACCTAGTCCAGCATCCTGTCTCACACAGTGGCCCACCAATTGCCCATGGGCATCTCAAGCAGAGACAAGGACAAACCTTCTGCTGCTCCCGAAATCCCAGCAAATGGCCTTAGAAGCATCCTGCTTGTCCTCACAGCCTGAAAGAGGTACTTAGGCATCCATTCTAAGAGCCATTGATACATCTGTCATCCATAAATTTCTCTAACCCTTCTGTAAAGCCATCTAGGCTGGTAGCTGTTACCACCTCTTCTGGCAGTAAATTCCATAGACAGATGACCCTCTGAGTGAAGAACTGGAGTCATCTTTCACTCTCTTCCCTCCCCCCACTTTTCTTTTCCTTCCAGGTTTCTCTTTCCTCTTCTGGGCTCGCTGACTGATCCAATCAATCCTCTCTCCCAGGAATCCCGGAAGAATCCCAGAAGATTATGTGCGATGCATTTTGGAACTGATCCTGCTTTTGGGAGGGATGCAGACCAGTCTAGCATGCTCGCGACCTTCCCAAGGTTAAACTAACCAAACTCCTTTTTTTCCCTAGGCTATTTGGGTTCCAGGATACGTGTGTGGTAGTACAGACCATTTCTATCTCACCCCTATAAGAAGGGCTCATATGGCTAGGGAAAAGGGTGGTGGGGGCGGGGGAGAATTTGGGTGGGGATAGACTGAGAAGAGGTGGGTATAACCCAAGGCTGTGATCAGATATGGCAAAAAATCACCTTTGAGGTGGCTTCAAGGTGGGATTATTCACACCAATCTATCCCTCTCCCCTGTCCTGAACATTCTCTGTTAGAAAAGGTGGATTAGAGAATGGTTGAGAACATGTAATATAAAAGAACAGCTGTTAGTGTTTGCATTCTCTGAATGAGAAAAAGAGAGCTCTATGTTCGTAAACTCTTTTTTAAAAAAAATTCTATTGAATTTGACAGTAGGTGATAATTACAACCAGATGGTGATAATTCAATGTAATGCAGAAAGAATAAAAACTAAATACATTAAACATTATTTGGTTTCATTTAAAATAAACATAAATCAAAATACTGTACAAGTTTAATAATTAGGAAGGGAATATAAAATAAGGCAGCAAGTGTCATTTTGCCCCTTTATAAATCTATGGTGATTTGGAATATTGTGTACAATTCTGGTCACCACACCTCAAAAAGGATA
>MTQE01002839.1:426671-438997 GCA_014337955.1 Aspidoscelis marmoratus | reverse complement strand
GTCCCCCCTTGAGTCACGTACGCCACATACGATCCTCAGAATCCAGATCGTACGCGACTGAGTTGAAAGTAATGTGATTGGGCAAATTCGCGTTTGCATCCAGTTCTGTTATTTCGGTTTAGGGAAACTGGATTAAGCTTATAATGGGAATGCAGCCACAGAATGCTGTCCTAAGGAGGGACATATCTTTTAAATATCTTTTAGTACTATTCTATAAATTTAAAATGTTGTTGTTGTTCTGGTGAAGGGCAGGATATAACTTCTTTTAAAAATATATACTATTCAAAGCTTTTAAAATAAAATGTCATCCAAGCTAGTGGTCATCACCAGATCTCGAGATAGTGAATCCCACGGTTTCATTCTGAATTGCATGAAGGAATAATTCTAATTTATTTGGTGGCAGTACCCCTTAATATTTCTCCTTTCCCCTTTGGCTGTCTGGGATATTTTATCTTTCCTAAACTGAGTCTACATTTTAAGGACTGATGTATTCTCTTTCCATTGTTCTGCCTTTCTCAAAGATGAAGGGACTGAGAACAAGACCACCATGGACAATTTTCCACAGAAATATCCTGTATCAGAAGAACAGTTTGAAACTCGAGCAGGGAGACACCGAGGGAATACTTCCATTTCAAATGAAAGCAGTGGAGCAAGTGAGTTCTCATTTCTGGTGCATCATGGGAAACAAATAAGGCATCACCAAGTGTGGTCTGTTAATCTTAAGGGAGAAATTATTGTAAAAACTTTGTGCAGTTAAATTAAAATGTGTTTGCTGCCAAAAGACCCTGCAAGAAATTGGATAAAAAGCTTAAAACAACATTGGAAATATGTTTGTGTGCTTGAAAATGGACGTATCAGTTTTATCACAACAGATAAAATTTTTGCTGTTCCTAAGCTTCATCCAGATAGCATTTACTTAATCCAGATGGATGCCTAGGTGCTACCTCCAGGTTGGGGAATCTGGCAGGAAGCCTATAAGGGCCACAGCAGGGATTCAAGAGCAGGTGAAGGTTTTGCCTTTCCACTATGGCATCTTCTCGAGCGAGAGCAAAGCCACAGCTGCCACCCCCCACTCTGCCCAGGGTCGCGCGCTTGCGATCCAGTCCTTACCTAGTTGCTGCACAGTGGCTTCTGGCAGCGGGGGCCCGATGTCCACTGCGCGTGTGTGCACCGTGGCCTCCATTGGCCAGCCGCCTTCACGATTTTCCGAGTAGCATTTAAGTACACCAGGATATTGACAGAGAAATTCTTGCTTTTTTCAGATAAGCCCAGTTGGGTTCTGCGGAGCGATGTCAACTCAAGAGCCAAGCGACAATCTCGAAATCAAAATATTCAGCACTTGCCACCTGGAGAAGGATCATCAACCCAATCCAGTTCTGATGCTCTTTTCTCCGAGGACCTCCACACCATTAAGTTAGAGGAGTATCTTGATGAATATGACAACAGTAAGTATCCCACATATTTCTGTCAAGGACCTGCACAAACACGTCCGTGGCTATTAGATGCCTCTAAAAGTCATTTACAGGGAGCTGGAGAGCAGGTGAAGGTTTTGCCTTTGGTGGGTCACTGAGTGAGACAAGATGGCGGACTAGATGGTTCGTGGCCCAATACAGCCGGGCTTCTCTTATATTCTTATCAGGGCACTTTTAATTTTAGTTATACATTATGGATCTAGTTGTACATTTTTTTCACACCTCAAAATAAACAAATCAAGAGCATCTTAGAGATGGTAGTACATGGCACTAATGTTCCCATCCTATCACCAATTTACCTCCAGTTTGCTTCAAAACTGCATTTTGTGGCCTTTAATGTCTATTCGTGGTAGCATGAGTACACCCAGTGCGGAAGTGCCACCTTTGAACCATCTCCCAGCCACATTTGAAGTGCTTTTTTATTGCATGTGAATTAGCCCTGAGATGGGAAAAATGAAATAGAATACCTCTCTTCAAACACCTGAATAATACATCAGAAAAAGGATTTAAAGAGCCAGCATTAAAAGGATTTGGGAGCTACTCAGCGTTTAAAATCAAAATGATAAGAGTCAAAAGGCTGTTTGTCTCACACAGTAAAACTGATTATTGGGGTCAGAAATCTTTCCCTTGGGCCCATGTAGTAGAGAGATAATGTCAAACATTGCACCATAGCCTCCACCTGATTTCTGCACGCACAAAAATATCCTTTTGGGAACTTAAGTTTTTCTCCTCTCTATGTATGCTGGGGAAATTAACTGAGTGGTGCTTTGTCATTTATTTATTTATATTTCTATCCTCTCCTATACCCGGAGGTCTCAGGGCAGGTTGCAATATTATAAAAATCTTAGACAGGATCCCTGCCCTCAGGCTTACCATCTAAAGAGACAAGATACAAAAGGAAAATGGTGTCGGAGGGAACAGGGACACTCTTTATTTATTTATTTATATTTATATTTATATCTCGCCCAATACCCAAAGGTCTTAGGGCAGATAACAACTTTTAAAAACCAGCATATCAAAAGAAACAATATTAAAATTTAAAACCAATACGTTAAAAAAAGGACAATATTAGTTAAAACTAGTGTGTTTGCGGGGGGGACAGGGGACTTTCTTTCCTCTTCCCTGTTTGAAGACATTTTTATGTTATTGAGGATAGATATATTTACCTAGGCCTTCCCGTTGAGAACAGTTGTCCCCTGCTCACCCTGTGTAATTAATTATGCTTTTATGAACAGATTATTTTACCTGTCTCTTATTGCCAACTCTTTTGAGATTGTTTTATGATTGGAAACTGGCATGGAAATATTTGAAATAAAACAGGAAATTTTTTAAAAAATTAAAACAGTTGAGAAGATTGAGAAGATTATACATAACAGCAAGCACTGTTTAAATAAATATCCATTTTTAAATAAATATCGCTGTCATTTTGCTTTAGTATGTTCTTTTAGATGTAGTTTTTAATGTTGTAATAATCCACCCTGAGACCTTTGGATTGTGTAAAGAAAAAGAGAAAACAGTAAACCTTATTAGCTTATGCAGTAAGATTCCCCAGTATGAATATAAAGAAACATGATGATAAAGTTACAGCAATTGTTATTTTGGAGCATATGTGAAAATTGAAACTTACCAACATGAATAAACTGTTGGAAACATAAGCTGGGAAGAAACGGCAAAACTAGCAAGGTTAAAATTTTATGAAATATTAAAATGGAAACACATAATGCCACTTGGAGCGCTAGTCAACTTTGGCTGTTGTCCCCGCCCCCCTGCCCCCCCCCCAATCGAATACCTGATTCGATTGCAGGGCTGGTCCTCCTCTGGGTGCTGCCATTTTGGCTGCAGCAGCATCCACGACTGCATGTGTGTCAACGCCATCACCATGATGATAGTGATACTCGGCACATGTGCAGTCATGTCTACAACTGTCTGAGGGGCCATGCAAGCGCAGTAACCCCGGAGCACCAGGGGAGGTGGAGATGGTTGCACCGAAATCATGCTCCACACCTAATCAACAATTAGTGAACTACTGGGGAGGCAGGGCATGCTTGGCAGCTGTAGGAGCCTCCTCGAAGGGCAGAACTTCACTAGAAGTTCACTAATGGTTCACTAGAGACTGTAGTGTGAAAAGGCCCCTGGACCAGAAATTACAAGTTCCTGAAGGAGACCCTCTAGAAGGGTCTGTTTTAGCACTTTATGGTTGGAAGCAGTTGCTAAGACTAGAGGAAAGTGAAAAGGATATTCCTAGACCATCCCTTTCAGAAGCTAATGGCTCCATCCATAAATTTAGGCTGCCATCCAAAATTTGGCCCATTCTACAGGATTCTGGCATGTTGCCTGGTCTACCCCTACGTCCACAACATCTTAGGCAAGTGGGAACCCGTAATGGTCTGAGCAAATCAGTAGGTTGCACTTAAGTACTGGGTTTTAAATCCCTATGTTCCCTTCTGATTCTTCCCAAGATACAACTTCAGTTCGCACAGCAGATGGTAGCGGGGAAGGAGACAGCGGCGACGAAATCAACAACGTTAGGGCGAGGGAACTTAAATGCAGACCTTACATGCGCCCTTGGAATTCACAGACTGTGCTGGGGAAGCGCTGGACAGAAGAAGAGACTAAAGCTCTCATCTTAAACATCAAAAATAACGAGGCAGTCAGCCTCCTATTTGGGAGCAGCTCTTGCCGCAATGAAAAATACTGGCTGCAGATCAAAGCAGTCATGGAGTGGATTGGCCACGTGAGAAGCACTGCCCAGCTGAAGGCGAAATGGAAACGTCTTAAGATGGATTTTCTCAGACAGGGGGAAGCCGCCGCCAGGGGGGAGGAGCCACCAAGAGACCCATCTCCATACTACTGGAGAGTAAAGCAGGTCTGGGTGGCTGCTGGTAGACCTCGGTTCATGGACAGACACATGCCAGGTAAGCAAAGTTAATTAAGATGGTCTTGTTTCACAGTCAGCCAATGCAGTCATCTCTTGTATAACTCTGTAGTTTGGTTCCCAGAAACCACCGCATAATGCAAAGCAGCAGTGTGCATATAATTGCCACCAATGGAAAACTGGGGACCACGGAGGCCCAGTCTATCGATGTAAGCCAATGGCACAGCGGAAAAGAGATTTGGTCAACCAGTATAAGTTAACAGTGCTATAGAGGAAAGACTTAGGGTGTTTTTCCACTGTCACTAAAAGTACTCATTAAGTACCCATTAATGGGTACGAAATGGCATTTTTGTACCCATTAATGGGTACGAAATGGGTACTTCTAGTGACAGTGGAAAAACACCCTTAGTCTCCTAAGGTCTCAGTGGTCCTGTCGAGGGCTGGCTCAAGATACCCAACTTAAAGCTGTCTTAAAGCTTTGAATTCCCTACAGAGCTACATCTTGCCATCTAGATGGGACAATAACAGTATCCTCCCTCCAAGCAAGGGAAAGTGCCAAGTTAAAAGCTGCTGATAAAACAGCAGTTTTTAACAGCGCGTGTTTCTTCCTGCTGCTGCACCACTGCTGATTGGTGGTCACATGACCAATCACGTGACCGCGAGATCAGCAATGGGTGTGAAGTTTTTGCTACTGTCTGGAGACACCCTAAGTCACTAGTGCCTCAGAGGCCGGATCATATTATTGGGAGTTTCTTGGATTGCATCAGACAAGTTCTATTTCACCATCCTTGAAAAAGGTAAAAAACATAGCTAAAGAGCTTGATCTAAAAGGAGTAACTGGTCAACAGGTTACATGTATTGACACATTTTGGGAAGATTTCCCTTGGCACCATAAAATGCCTGCTATAAGTTCGTCAACTATTCATGTAAATATGGGGCAGTGGTGGCCAAATCACAAGAGAAAGAGGATGGACTAAATGGTGATACACATTTAGCGATTGATCTCTGTAACTTTTAGCAACCTGGGCTTGCTACTGGGTTGCATCAGAGACAGGTTTTGCCATGGTTTTGGGTGATCAAAGGAGTGGCTGTAGCTTTGGTAGAGTAACTATCTGGAAAGCAGAGGGGCATAGATGTGATCCCTAGCATTTCCATGGAAGGAGGTAATAGCAAACCAATAATACCTGCAGAGAAAACTGATGAGATTTTAATTTGTATAATTACCAGGAACTGTCCCAGTAATGAATGGAACTTAATAATAGCAACAACGATGATGGGGTTAAAAGGCTAACAGTGAATCACCATTTAGTCACGTTTCTGCATGATACTGGTACTTTGTCAGACTTGTCCATAGAAGATCTTGGGCAAAGTGTGAGGAATAAAATTCTGGCATTACTAAACTTCTCAGGGCAATTAAAAAAGCAAGAAAGAACCAATCCAGCAGTAGTGCTTTTTACGTGCTTAAACCCCCTACCACACATCTGCAACCTGGAGGGGACTGTAGAAGAAGAAGAGTTGGCTTTTCTGCCCCGGTTTTCTCACCCATTTAAGGGGACTCAAAGTGGCTGACAAAGCTTCTATTCTTCTCCCCACAACAGATACCTTGTGAGGTAGGTGGGGCTGTGAGAGTTCCAAAAGAGAGCTGTGACTAGCCCAAGGTCACCCAGCTGGCTTCATGGGGGAGGGTGGAATCAAACCTGGCATTCCCAGATAAGAGTCTGGCTCCCTAGCCACTAGAGCACACTGGCTCACTGTAGGATGTTGATCTCTGATGCAAGAAGTTTTATGCCTCCATCGCAATGCTACTAGTGTCATGGATGCAAATGAGGGATGTGCGAAAGGCCATGTTTGAATGTTTTTCAAAACGTTTCAAGACTGCATTGACTCTCTGTGGGTCTGAGTTTGCTAAGCAGAATATCCAGCGATCAATCCTACAGACAAGGTGAGCGCAGCTTGCTCCTGCACTGTACCTCCCAGCAATATTGCCAGGCATTTAGAATACAGGAGGCCTGGCAGGAGCCAGGGGAGGCCTCAGTGAGCCCAAAATCATGCATCACTGCAGAATGGGTAGTGCCACTCTCCTGACTTTGAGAAGCCCATGGGGGAGGCAGAAGAAGAGTTGGTTTTTCTACCCCATTTTTTTCACCCATTTAAGGGGACTCAAAGTGCTGGACAAAGCTTACTATTCTTCTCTCCACAACAAACACCCTGTGAGGTAGCTGGGGCTGTGAGAGCTCAGAAGAGAGCTGTGATTAGCCCAAGGGCACCCAGATGGCTTCATGGAGGAGTGTGGAATCAAACCTGGTATTCCCAGATAAGAGTCGAGCTCCCTAACTAGACCGCTAGCACACTGAGCTAAGGGAGGTGGTCAGTTTGCAAATCCAGACCCATGTTGAGAAGTAAACACCATCACAAATGTTTCCAAAAAATCGCCAAACATTTGAGATGGCCTTCTGCGCATCCCTAATATGTTTTGCACATCTGATGGATTAGAGGCACAGCAGCCCAGAATGCAGCGTTTTGGTGATCTGGAAAGAGCAAAGCTCACCAAGACTACAAAGTTGATCCCATCTCAATTGTATTTTGGGCCAAGGCCAGTGCATGGTGCTGTATATACCTTCCCATATGGGAGCCGGTGTGCTTCTAAAGCCCGCTTACAGGGTAAATTAGTATGCTCTGGTTTTGCTCCTAGGCCGGCCACTGAGAGAACAGATTTCTAAACTAAATGGGCAGCTGATCCTATCCAGCAGGGCATGTCTTAAGTTCTTATGTTCTTATGCTGTGACAACCTCAGGAGGCATATGGTTGGCTGGGAATGGGGGCAGAGGGAGTATTTTCAGCAGCCGCTGCCAAGCACAGATTCATCAGAGAGGACGCAATCCTGCCGAATTTGGCTTTGCTGCAAGTCAATTCATACAGGCCTCCCTGGTGTAACCTCAGGGTTCTATTCCCACAAACCCCTGCGTGGTGCAAAGCAACTGTGTTACGCAAGGAAATACTAGTTGTGGAAAGCAGGAGTGTATGTGAATGGCACTGCAGGGAGAAGCCTGGGCTGTCGATAAGTCTCTATTGACTAGGGATGTGCACGAATGGTTTTTTGGCATTCAATTTGTAAGGAATCGAATGTGAGAAAATTCATATTCGTATGAATTCGTATGAATATCCAAATGCATACGTATCCTGGATACGTATCCTATACAAATGCATACATAGCGGATACGGATCCCCCTCCTGTCTTATACACACACACTTCGCCCCTCTGTTTCTCTGAACCTGCTTTCCCTCCCCTTCTTTCTTAAAGACAAAGCCCTCGCCTCTGTCTGTTTCTCCGATCTCCTGCCTCTTATTTATTTATTTATTTATTTGTATTTCTATCCCGCCCTATACCCGAAGGTCTCAGGGCGGGTTACAATATTATATTAATCTTAGACAGGTCCCTGCCCTCAGGCTTACAATCTAAAGAGACAAGATACAAAAGGAAAATGGTGTGGGAGGGAACAGGGGTGCTCTGGCGGCAGCAGAGTCCTTGCAAAGGTAAAAACTTTTATTTTATTTTCCTCCTCCATTCCCCACAGGCAAGATGGTTCCTTCATGGCCCGTCTGGAGGCAGTTGGGAGGGAGGGGCCAATGTGACTTACGCGCAAACACGTTGCCTCTCTCTCTTTTTCTGAACCTGCTACCACCCTCCTGTCTTAAAAGACAAATACCTTGTGTGTGTGTGTCTCTCTCTCTCTCTGATTCACCGATTCTCCTGCCCCTTGTGTCTTACGCACCCACACACTTCACCTCTCTCTCGTTCTCTTAACCTGCTACCCCCCCCCTCCGTCTTAAAGACAAACCCTTTGCGTCTCTCTCTCTCCCCTCAGATGGGTTTCCCCCCTCAGTATTTTCCACCAGTTTAACAAATGTCCAAACTGTTTGTGCGAATGTTCTGAAACATTTGCATTCATACGAATGTTATTCTACGAATGTTGCGACATTTGATTCTTGTATGGATGTCCAAATTCGCCCAAATAACAAATGTTACAAATATCCGTGCACATCCCTACCAACAGCCCTGGGGTGGCCAAATCGCACTGCTCACAGTTTCTGGGATTGCAACAAGCAAATAAAGGGTGTTTTTCCATTGTCGCTAGAAGTACCCATTAAGTACCCATTAATGGGTACAAAAGTGCCATTAAGTGGGTACTTAATGGGTACTTCTAGTGACAGTGGAAAAACACCCAAAGTCACACTCAACCAACCCTGTAAAAGCAAAACGTGTCGTACGAAACCATGTTATTCAAGGGTTAACTGTCTATATTTCCATTCTCCAAAGGGTATGTTCTATTTACTTCCGTGAAACTGATATTAAAATTTATAAGACATGCGGTTATTATAATAGATATATTATATAATATGTAAGGAATAACAGGTGTATATATTATATAATATATGTACATCCAGTGATGCATAGGCAGATCCTGCAGAGGGAGAGGCAGAGAAGACGCACGAGGAGAGGAGAAATAGAACAGCTGCACGAGGAAGACGAGGAGGAGGAAGACGAGGTTGAGGGAGACACCCAGCCCACACCAGCCATCTCATCCCCCCTAGTGGTGGAGAGACCCGTTTCACCGGTGTTGGTAGAGAAGCCCATGCCATTGCCAAGTGGGATCAGTGCCGATCTCCGGGAACCTCCAGGGACAGCCCTAGAGCAACTGGAGGAAGAAGTCCGCCAATTAAAGAATGAAAGTATGTGTGTGTGCGTGTACCTTTTGGGGGTTATTTATTCACTCTGTGAGTGATTAAGGGGCATGGAAAACAACTGAATTTGCTTACTCTCTTTAGGATCTTTGCAATGTAAACAAAAATGTCCATGTAATTGTCCAATAACTGGAACAATCCAGCACCGAATGCATATTTACTTACTTGTGCCTTTCCGCAATTTCCTTTCTTTTCCTGAGAAGTCCACTTTTCTTTCAAGAGTCAGACCCCTGTATCCACTGATTGGGTGACCACGGTTTCAGTTAACCCTGGTTACCAGATCAGCGCCCCCTGCGGGCATCATAAGGAAAAAACACCCAGAACCAGAAGGCCGATTTTGGCCTCCAGAAGACTTATTTCCGCCTCCACCACAGCCTGTCCCAAAATATAAGGCGGTGTGTGGGAGGTTGGCTGGAGGCATCCAGTGGCGTTGCATGCCTATTCCAACACTCTCTGGAGGCTGAAATAGGCCTTTCGGAGGCCAGAAAAGCACTTCCAGTTCTGGGGTTGCATGACCCCAGAACCAGAAGGCCTGTTCACAATTATCCACAGTTTCAGGTAACCACGGTAGGAGCTGGAGCAGTGGTTCTCAACCTGGGGGTCGAATTACCCTTTCAGAGGGGTCGCGACGAGTCTCCCACCACCCTTCCCTCCCACCTCTCAGCTGCTGCGCCCCTGTGGTTGGGGGTCTCCACAACATGAGGAACTCCATTAAGGGGTCACGGCATTCGGAAGGTTGAGAACCACTGAGCTGGAGCGTATCCCCAGCAGATATGGGGGTCTGATTATATTTCTGTAGCTGGTATAAAAAGATTTGAAATGAAGAAAACCAGTATACTGTCCAACTTTGCTTATTTATTTATCTACTCATTCATTCATCCATCATTTCCATTTCGATCCCACCTCATACCCAAAGGTCTCCTGACAGGTTAAAAGGAGGTTTTATTAAAGGTTATCATGGTATGCCACAGATGTTCATGAAAGTGTCTTTTAAAGACATATTGAAAACTGCTCCCAGTGTGAATAGGGGCCCCTATTTCCTCATCCAGACAGATCTTTACTATTTTATAATTTTTATTTCTAATTGGTTTTAAACTTCTTTCTAAGTTATATCATAAACCACTTCAGAATTTTTTTAACGAGGCAGTATGGAAATTTTATAAATAATAATAAGAGCTGGCTTTTCTCACCGCTTTTCTCACCCATTTAAGGGGACTCAAAGTGGCTGACAAACCTTCTGTTCTTCTCCCCACAACACACACCCTGTGAGGTAGGTGGGGCTATGAGAGCTCAGAAGAGAACTGTAACTAGCCCAAGGTCACCCAGCTGGCTTCATGGAGGAGTGCAGAATCAAATCTGGTGACAGCGAGATATAAGTCTGGGACCCTAACCACAGGACCAAACAGGCACCATGACATTTGTATGGGAATGTACTGTATTACCCAAGGTTTACAAAACACAGCCAGACCAGAGTTAAAGAGTCAAATTAAAGCATAAAAGTAACTGAGAAACATCAGTAGTTAAAATCACACCTCCCAGTATACCTTGTGCATAAAACAGTTCTTCCATGAGAAGAGTTATTAGAGGATTCTTCCAACAGAATAATTTCTAGGTGCTCTTTCCAAAGACGTCCCAAAGATTCCACCACCAACCTTTTTATTTTATAAAGGACACCATACTTATTGTGTTGGCATTTGCAACAGTACCTCAACTGATCATGTAACAGCATCTCTTCCTATAATTATTTCAGCCCCATTATTACTTTCCAGGAAGCAGCTGCAGAAGCCACAGTGGTGAATTTCATAGATTTTGATTGGATTCAGTCATTTGAATTCAAATCAAATGTCTATACATTTGAATTTAACATCTGAACGAATTTTCAAATCCTTTGAATCATTCAGACGTATGTGTCCGGATACGTACGCATTACATATGTATCCGTATGCACCTTATTCCTATCCGTATGCATTTGTATGGATACATATGGGACGAAAACGGGATGCATACATAATAGAAACAGGTTGTGTACGGATGCGTATGGACATCTCCGAATGTTTTGGGCATTCGTATCTTCCAAATACGAATCAAAAATTTGTACGAATAGATTTCAATGTATTCAGTTTGAATCGAATGAGAATACATTCAAATTTTAAACATTTGAATTTATTCAAATCTTCAGATATTCCATTGGAATTGAATCCTGAAAATTGCTTTCATATATACACCCCAAGTGGTGGCCATTAGGAAATTAAGGCCTATCAAGATGCCACAGTGAAAGTTTGGAGCAACCAAGCTTTCACAGCGATTCCTGTGTCTGAATTCTATGGCTGCCTCCGCACTGCACCACCCTGCAGCATCAGGCAGCCTCAGAAAGGAGCCTGATGGCTCCACTGCTGCCCTTCGGCCTGCCGTTTTCAGGCTTCTGCACCCTGTGTCCAGAAAGCCTCCCTGCCTTCCAGGCGCAGGCGCAACAGGCCCACATGCAAATGTGGCATCTTTTGCCTCAATGAAGGCCCAGCTCAGAACATGAGAAGCAGCTTCAGAGTTGCTTCTTGCACACTGAACTGTGTATACCTCAGAGGGAGACTGAGGTCTACCAGAAGAAGTGGTGATGGCAACCAGCCTGAACAGCTTTAAGAAACGGTTAGACGAATTCACAAAGGACAGGCATATCACTGGCCACTAGAATGGATCTCAAGATACTGCCTCCAGGTTGGAGAGACAGGCAGGATGCTCCCCAAGACTATTTGCAGGGAGTCAAGAGCAGGTGAAGGTTTTGACTTTGCTTGAGAAGCCCAGGAGCCATTGGCAGGCCACTGTGTGAGACAGGATGCTGGACTAGATAGGCTGTGACCTAGTCCAGCAGGGCTCCTCTAATGGGATTCTTAAATCCCTCCGTATGCCCTCATGCCCTTTGGTGTAGGGTACTATGGAGACAGGGAGACTTCAGTGCCCTTCCAAGGCATCTTGAAGACCATGTGGAGACTAGGGATTTAGGGTAAGCCTTAATGCCCTTCTAACTAGCCAGTTTGGTCTAGTGGTTAGGGAGCCGGACTCTTATCTGGGAATACCGGGTTTGATTCCACCCTCCTCTACGAAGCCACCTGGGTGACCTTGGGCTTGTCACAGCTCTCTTCTGAGCTCTCATGGCCCCACCCACCTCACAGGGTGTTCTGTTGTGGGAAAAATAGAAAGCTTTGTCAGCTGCTTTGACTCCCCTTAAATGGGTGAGAAAA
>MTQE01002839.1:370077-426638 GCA_014337955.1 Aspidoscelis marmoratus | reverse complement strand
TAGAAAGCTTTGTCAGCTGCTTTGACTCCCCTTAAATGGGTGAGAAAAGTAGTGTAGAAAAGCCAACACTTCTTCTTGTTCTAACTTCACTAACTCAAATCACACTATTCGTGTGTTTATTGAAATTATAAATTCTTTTTCAGTGAAGCAAGCTCAAGGCATGATAGACATTAAAAACCAGTTTTCAAAAGAGTATCCTCAAAATCTTTTTTTTTCTTTTTTGCATTTTTTTCTTCTTCTTCTTCTTTTTTGTAATTTATCCCATTTACATCTTAGTGGTCTACAAATACTTCATCAAGCCTGAATTCTGGTGATTGCATGGTTGCATTTACACCAGTTTTCTCAGAGGCTATATGGAAGTAGTGTACCACTGATAGGATGCTAGCAGTTGGATGTAGGACCTTTTCCATGCAAAGCGTATAATTTACTACTGAACAAGAACTGTTTCTGCACACGAGGGAGCTACAGCAGTCCAGCTGGAACTGCTTCAACTAGAATGGTTCTCAGCTGGAATGTTCCCCTCGGTCCAGAGCAAGTCTGTCTGCACTTGGACAACCTGTTCTTGGACAGAATACACATCATCTCATGCCACTCTGAAGTTTCTGGCTAACCTATTTCGGTAACACAATTTGGTGTACCACCAAAATGGATCCCCTGTTAAGCTGGCCAACAGATGCGTGCACCCTTCCACATGCTTCCCTAGGCCAGTCTAGCAGCCCCTGGATTGCCGGTAGACTTGTTAAAACAGGTCTACCAGTTTCCCGGGGACCTTTCTGCACTTGACCTTATTCTGGAATATATCTTGGGATAGGGATCTGTTGTCTGCACACTAACACAGGCTATAGTAGGCCCCATTTGGTGACTGCCATAGCTTGCATGATCATGCAGACAGCAGGCCTCTATTCTGGGTTATAATCCAGAATAAGGCTAAGTGCAGAAAGGCTCCTGGTATAGCTGGCCTTTTTGGCTGCTTAAACCAGGGTACAACGCATCCAGTGCAGACAACGCAACATGCTAGCAGGAGATGCAGCCTTTCTCCTCTGCTCCAGAATGTGAAAAAAAGAGGCCCAGAAGTGGGCTAGGCCTCACATTATACCATTCTAGTGGTGTAGAAAAGGGAAAGGTACGTTTTTATTGATGTCGTTACCATCAAAGAAATAGTGACACCTCTGTACATTTTGCCAAGCAAAGATATAGAAGTGGTTTGCCATGATCCTTTCCAGGCCACTGCTCTATCACTAAGCTATGGCCTCTCCCAGATTAACGGAGAGCAGTTCTGCAAATCAACACATACTCTTCTTTGTGGTCTGCTCTGCAGTAAACCTGAGCCCAATATTGTATAGCTGATATTACAACAAACCTCTGACACACACAGAAAGAATATTCTGTTTTAATATTTGATGCATGCGGATATATTATTATGCCTTTGTATCATCTGTCTCTATAGAGACAGCAGAGAAAGGACTCATATATACATCTTTCAGTATACTAAAAATATTACAAGAGGTTTGAGACACATCACATAATAATGTGTGGCCTGTCTTTTCTTTCTGCAGATCAAGAACTGAAGGAAAGGATAACTGCACTAGAAGCAAAAGTGACATCAATAGAAGGAGAGCTAGATCTTCTGCTAAGAAGATAAATATTCTTTAATGTTTAAAAATTATGTTTTTGTTAATTAAAGTCATTTATAACTTAATGAGACAGGTGTAAATCATTATTGCCCTGGATACCTTTGATTCTTTTTTCCCCAGAGATAGCAGCATCTATTCTGATGATGAAACAAGGGGAAATTATTGGACTAAAAAGGAAAGTTAGCGTTATGAATAACACATAACTGTTTCTAATGTAACCTGCAATCAGGGGAGGGAGAAATTCCATTTTTGGTTTGCAACTCCCATAATATTTAGCCAATAGAGGAATGCCTCATAGGAGTTACTAGTCCAAAACAGCAGCCTTCCAAAATTTTTTTTACAATATACAGTTGGACCCCTCATATCCACTGATTCGGTAACCACGGTTTCAGTTAACCGCTGTTACCGGATCAGACCCCCCCTTGCGGGCTCTATAAGGGAAAAGCACCCAGAACTGGAAGTCCTATTTCAGCCTCTGTAGAGCATTGGAATAGGTACGCGAAATCACAGGAGCCCATCCCAAAATGTAAGGGGACGCATGGGAGGCGGGTGAGAGGCGTCTGGTGGCGTTGCAGACCTATTCAAATGCTCTTCGGAAGCCAAAATAGGCACGACCCCAGAACCGGAAGGCCTGTTCTTGATTATCCACGGTTTCAGGTAACCAAGGTAGGAGCCGGAATGTATCCCCAGCAGATATGCGGGTCCAACTGCACCCATAATGCCATAGTTTGGTTCCCACAAGCTGTGTACTTCAAGAGTACAAGGAGAAGAGGTAATTTCAGCAATGTAGCTTGTCCACGCAGGCAACTCCTACTAGGATGGACTTAATTTCCCTTCCAAAAGGCATAAAGTTCGGTGTGCAAGAAGCAGCGTGGAAGCTGCTGGCCCTCACTTTGGTATCATTAACAGCACTTGAATGAGGGCCAGCTTTACAACTGTGGCCTCAGTGGAAACATCAAAGTCCTTACTGAGGCTGCAAAGGAAGTTCTTTCTGACGGAGGTTCCTGAGGAGTCACTTGCTAACAGGCAAATACACAGCCCCTGTCTAGCAAGATAGTTGCTATTTCTCAGTGTGTTTCTTAAGCGCATAAAATAAGCCCTGTTGGATCCGGCCACAGCCCATCTAATCCAGCATCCTGACTCACACAGTGGCCCACCAATTGCTTCTGGGCACCTCAAGCAGAAGACAAAGGCAAAACCTTTCCTCCCCCTCTGATGCAGGCCTGTTATTTTATGGACTGTGTATGCCAAGAAAGTGGGCTTCTGCAGTGCCTGGTGCAAAACATGTCTTTTCAACTTACCCTCGAAAGATTATCCTTAGTCACAGGAAAATATGTGCTGAAGCACCTCAACTCTGAAAGGCACACTCCAGCAAACTTCCATTGTGGTTATATATTTTATTATAATTATTTTTCTAGAAATTGAGTAAGAATCATCAAATGAGTCTGAAACCTCTACTGTCCAATATTTTGTTGTGCTTTGATTTTGATAGTCCATTGCTGCCTGGTTTAAGGGGTGACTAAAATATACTCATAGCCGGTATGACACGATTGGTAAAATATGACCTTCCTTAAAACAATAGTTTTAAAACATAATTTTGCTTACATACTGTTGGTAAAATGTTCCCATCAGTGGTTTAATGTCATCCTGGAAATGTTTAATAATGTAATTCGGTCTCTGAGCACCACTGACTTCCATAGGTAGACTGAGGGCCCCTTCTGCACTAAATTATTTATAGTCTGGGCCTCCTATCTGTGCCGCTATTAATGTTTCATTGGTAGGCTGGTTCTTCTTCTGTGATGCCACCAAGTTACGCTGGTAGGGCCTTCACATTTCCCCTAAATCTTCCATCTTCCATAGGAAGCAATTACTTGCTTAATGTGGTTCTGTACTACATAGTGGTTTGGGAGAACCAAATCATAGCTTTGTATGAAGAACAACAAATGTATCAGTTACATTTCCCCTATGTAAAAATGCTATCTCACCAAAGCTACTTGTAATCTGGAAGAATAGAGGTTTCCATGGCCAATTTTCACCTCACTTGTCACAGTTTTTGAATTGTTATGCTGTGTTCCATAGTTTTGCTTTGAACCTGAACCTTTGGATATGGCAACAACTTCGTTCTCCAGAGGGTATGACAGCTAGAAGAATCAAATGCGTCTGTTATTGTAGCTTTTTCTGAAAGCTTCAGTTCAAAGCACAACCATGGAACACAGGATAACAACCCCAAATCTGCAACAAGTGACACTCATTATCTGTGCTGAGTATAGTGCATTTCTTGATTGCGGAGTTTAGCATGACTGCGTGTCTGCAAACAGTCACGTTTGCAGACATCTGAAGTGCCAGCACACTTGTGTGCTACCTCCAGTGACTCCTCGCACCGGAAATGGTATGAATGGTCACAGCATGGACGGGACAGGTAAGCTTTTGGTTAAGGTTAGTATGCATGGGCAAGCAGGGGGCATTTCTAGGATTTAAACATCTCCCGCAAGCGTAGATGGACCTGCCCAGATGTTAACCTATGGCAAACTACGGGGCCAAGCATGAAATGGCCACAGGCAAAAATATTATGGGATTTTAAATTTCAAGGCCAATAAATAGTTGAATCATTGGGTTGGCTATCTGAGGGGATAGTAGGGAAAATGAAATGCCCTTTCGAGAAAAAAACCAATTCCATTACACATTAGTGTGTTAAGGAAAATACCAAAGAAACTCAATAAATGTTTGGAAGACATTATACTATATAAAACAGTTCCACAACTCAAAAAGCAACTACCTGAAATTAAAAGGAGAAGAAAAGGTGGCTTTCCTACCCTGCTTCTCTCACCCATTTATGGGGACACAGAGTGGCTATCAAACCTTCTGTTCTTCTCCCCACAACAGACACCCTGTATGAGAGCCAGTTTGATCTAGTGGTTAAGGAACCAGACTCTTATCTTGGAATGCCAGGTTTGATTCCCCACTCCTACATGAAGCCAGCTGGGTGACCTTGGGCTAGTCTCTTCTGAGCTCTCACAGCCCCACCTACCTCACAGGATGTTCTGTTGTGGGGAGACGAATAGGAAGCTTTGTCAGCCACTTTGAGTCCCCTTAAATAGGTGAGAAAAGTGTGGTAGAAAAGCCAATTATTCTCCTTCTAACCACTAGACCAACATGACATTCTTCAAAGATACCTCACTAATTTGTAACTTCTTGGTAATGATTCAAAGTAACAATGTGACAAAACTCTAATTGTTATATCTCATTAAGTGAGTTCTGTGCAGAAAGTACTGAATTTACCATGTCCCAAACCTTCTGGAAACATGACAGTATAGGAAAAAGAAAATATATAAGCCCTTTCTTCACTTAACCTTATTCTGGTTTATATCTCAGATGAGGTGCAGACTACACCAGTCCCATAGTCTTCACTAATGTCGATGGCAGGTCTCTATTCCGAGATACGGCGCGGAATAAGGCCCAGTGCAGCAAGGGCCACAGAAAAGGAAAATGTCTGGATATTGTGGGATTTCTAAAAACAAACTGCCAAGGATTTTAAATATTAAGTCACCTAAAATTACAGTGATAGATAAGAAGTACTGTGTCCAGGTCTGGACACCCTAGTTCAAAAAAGACATTGACAAACTAGAGCAAGTCCAAAGGAGGGCTACAAAAATGGTTAATGGTCTGGAAAGCATGTCCTACAAGGAAAGTCTGAAGGATCTAGGAATGTTTAGTCTACAGAAGAGAAGACTGAGAGGAGACATGCTAGTGGTCTTCAGGTATCTGAAGGGCTGTCACATTGCAGAAGGATCATCCCTATTCTCACTTACACAAGTTGGGAGGCTTAGAAAAAACGGTATGAAACTTCAAGGGAGTCTATACAGATTAGATATTAGGAAAAACTTCCTGACAGTGAGGGTAATCAGTCAGTGGAATAAGTTGCCATGGGAGGTAATGAGTTCTCCTTCACTGGAGGTCTTCAAGCAGAGGCTGAAACTACATCTGTCTGGGATGCTTTAGGAAGTCCTGCATTGAGTAGGGGGTTGGACTCAATGACCGTAGAAGTCCCTTCCAACTATGATTATATAGTTCTAAGCCTGTTTGGTTCATGAATCTGGCAAAACCAAGAGATGAATGATGCATAACTGAAGCAAAAGAACTGGAAAAAAATAATTGTGGGACTTGGAAACTGAAAGTAGAGCACTCTGGAATAAAAACAACAACAGTGATGCCAATACTGGTGGCAACCGATCTGGAATTGCAATTCATAGATCAGTGGGTACAAGCAATCAGTGGGTAAAAGTTGAGGAAAATCTAGTCAAAATAAAGAATTATCCGGCCAGGAATTTAATGATTCAAATCTGCTTGGTCATGAAGAGTCACTACCTCTCTTGACCTGTCCTAATCTAATTCACAAGGCTGTCAGAAGGATAAAATGGAGAGAGAAGAATAATGGGTACAGTAGGGGTGTGCCCAAATGCAATTTTTGAATTCAATTAATAACAAATTGAACATTCAAAAATCTGAATGTATCCGAATGACAAAAAAATGAATGTCTGGACATGTTCGATTCGATACAGAAACATTTGTATGTATTCATATGAATAATTCGGACATTCACATCTCTATGGGTACATACGCATCTCATATGTACCCGTATGCATTCCATTTTTATCCCATACGGATGCGTACGTGATGCGTACAAGTACATACAAGATAGATATGTACCCGTACAGATATGAGGGTCCGAATTATTCATACAATAACTCGAAATATTCATATTCTTTAAACTTTAGAAATCCAAATGTCCGGACATTCAATTCATATACAGATGTCCAAATTCATACAAATAATGAATATTTCAAATATTTGTGCACATCGCGTACAGTACCACTTTGGTACCAGACCGAAATGCTGTTGTCAGATAATCTATTTGGTCTATTTTTTAGTGATTTTGTGACCTGCCTTAAGCATAGAAATATATTAATATAATTCTTAATGACTTAAAGCCTTTTTTGCACTAGATCAGTGTTTCCCAAAGTGTGGTACGTGTACCCCCAGGGGTACGGGAAGAGTTTGGTGGGGGTACGCATTGCACCGGAGTTTGGTGGGGATCCTGTGGGAATATCCACTGCACCATGCTTAGCTGTTTTTTATGAAGGGTACTCAGAGTTATGAAAATTATAGAAGGGGTACACATATGTCGAAAGTTTGGGAAACACTGCGCTAGATGAAAAAGTGAAAAGAGGGGAGAACTCTCAGACGTTGCATTCACACTGCGCAGAGCCTCATGTTTACCAGAACTGCTCTACCTCTATACAATTGGCAGGACTGGGAAAGCGCTGCTTGCTTCCATTTGCCCCTTTTCTGGGTGGAAGAGGTGCACACAGTACTTGTGATGGGTGATGCAGGTGCAGTTGTACGCTGTACCACCCAATCACTGCAGCAATAGCACCACACAGGTGTGCTGGCTCCATTGCTATGATTCCACGAATCACACATACTGGCGATTCTCCAAGTTTGGAATAATGGGGCATTGCAAAGTGCAGACAGCCTATTTGTTCTAGGAGTTACCTGGCCAGCACATCAAGGAAAGGTGTGAACTGGCCCTTACTCTCAGTTTAACAGGCTAATACGGAGACAGCAGGAGAACCATAACGGTTCTTGAGCCAGTTTGATCTAGTGGTTAGGGAGCCAGACTCTTATCTGGAAATATTGGGTTTGATTCCACCCTCCACCATGAAGCCAGCTGGTTGACCTTGGACTAATCACTGCTCTCTTCTGAGCTCTCACAGCCCCCCCCCCTACCTCACAGGGTGTCTATTGTGGGGAGAAGAACAGAAAGATTTGTCAGCCACTTTGAGTCCTCTTAAATGGGTGAGAAAAGTGGGGTAGAAAAGCCAACTCTTCTTCTTCAAAAGGTGGACTCCTCTCATTGAAGTGGCTGGACTCAGTGAAGGTTTTACACCCCAACTGTCTGATTTTCCTTCACAAACACACCTGTCTTTTGGCTTCATTTCCTCATCTGATCAACTAAGCTCTTGCTGCAACCAATTTCCTTTATCTCAAGCCTGTGAAATGGGCATTGTTACGGTTGTATTCTGATTTGATTGTAATGCTGATTTTACTCACTTGTGATTCATTTTTAATAACTTTTCAAAATAAAAAATGAAATTACAAAAAAACACATAATATAATATATAAGTAGGACAATAAGAATCTCTATGAAGCTGATGGGTAGGAGAGTTGGATCCGACAAGAGGAAGTGTTTCTTCACCCAGAGGGTCATTGGTTTATGGAATTTGCTGCCAGAAGAGGTGACAGCTACCAGTCTAGATGGCTTCAAGGTAGGGTTAGACAAATTTATGGATGGCAGATATATCAATGGCTACTAGAATGAATGTCTAGGTGCATTTTTCAGGCTGGGGGGGGGAAGCAGGATGCTTCTAAGGCCATTTGCTGAGATTAGAGAGCAGGAATAGGTTCGTCCTTGTCTCTGCTTGAGATGCCCGTGAGCATTTGGTGGGCCACTGTGTCCAATGGGACGCTGGACAAGATGGGCTGTGGC
Organism: Aspidoscelis marmoratus; assembly: GCA_014337955.1. Taxonomy (NCBI): domain Eukaryota; kingdom Metazoa; phylum Chordata; class Lepidosauria; order Squamata; family Teiidae; genus Aspidoscelis; species Aspidoscelis marmoratus. The sequence goes on along the minus strand of MTQE01002839.1, from coordinate 418,457 downwards.
CTGATCCAGAAGGGCTCCTCTTATGTTCTTATATCTTTTTTTGTTCCTTGAAAACTAGATCAAGCAAAACATAGGAAAAACACAATGGAAACCCACGCCCAGGTTTCTTTGCCCACTGGATCTGCACGCCTGCTGCCGTTTTTTGGGCAAAGGACACTCCAGTGCACCCACCCTCCTCCTCCTCCTCCATCCCTCTTTATCTGTCTGTGACCTAGAAAACGGGATTTTCTTTCTTGCTCCTGCAGCCATAGAGGCGGCAGGCAGCGACGCCTAGAGCGTCAGGGGAGAAGCAGGTCGCGCACGCAGCCGCGCACCGCACACGTCGCTGTCGTCGTCGTCGTCGTCGTCGCCGCCGGCGGCGGCAGGGCAGCTCTTCTTCCCTGTCCCGCCCACCGGAGGCGAAATGCAACGGGCTCACGTGAGTGGCGGCGGCGGCGGCGGCTTTGTGTTTGCCCGGGAGCAGGAAGCGGCGGCGGCGGGCGCGGAAGGGGCGCCGCGCATTCAAGGTGCCTCATTCGGGGGTGCGGGGGAGGGAAGCGGGGAGCCCCCCCCAGCGGGCGTATATGGGGGCCTGGGGGAGCCCAGCCAGCGAGGTGGTGCCCTCTGAAGCCCGGCAGGGACCTCCTGGTGGTGGGGGGCGAGTGGGTGTTACCTGCGCCCCTTCCTCTCTCTCTGTGTGTGTGTGTGTGTGTGTGTGTGTGTGTGTGCTGAGATCCTGCTTCCCAAAATCAGGGCTGGGACCGGTTGCTTCCTTTGCTGCTGCTGCTGCTCCCTTTGGAACCTGCTGGTCGGTGTTTTGGCCTCCTCCTCGCCCTGGTTTGGGAGGAGCCATTTTAATGGCGGTTGGGAGGGAGGAAGCGAGCGAGGGAAGGAGGGAGGGAGGGAGGATTTCGTTTCCCAGGAGTTTTAAGGGACCCTTTCCCTATCATGCCCCTTTTCACCCGTCTGTTTAGGGAGGAAAGAGGGGGAGGGGGAGGAAGCAGCAGAAGTCTTTATTCTTTTTTTAAAAAATAAGATTTTATTTCAGGCTTTATACAACAAACTATATCACGAACACAGCCACTTTGGGTGAGAGGGAACAGCATCCCCTTCCCAGTGCAGGCAGGTACTGTTAATTGTTTATAGCAATTTTGTTGTGACCAGCTCTGAGAACTTCAGAGATATATATAAATACGTAATTAAAGGTTATATGTGCATACACACACCCACACACCCACACATAATATACATACATATATACTTATATACATACATACACGCACACACATAGGGTTTTTTTTCCCACTGACCTCCCTTAATCCGGATCTAAAATGATCCGGATTTAAGGAATGGGTACTTCCCTTAATCTGGGTCTAGTAGATCCGGATTAAGAGAAGTACCCAATGCGTTTCCACGGGTGGTCTAGCACCCAGTAGCAATGGAAGCTAGCCTGCCTGCTGTGGAAACGCCGGAACACCCATGTGCAAATCCGGATCTACCCACGAGGGGTCTGCCTGTCACCCCAGGTGTTTTTGGGGACAGGGGGTATAATCTCCATAGACGCTCCGTAGAATCTTTGAAGATCCTCCAGAGCAATCTGCCGCTAACTTCGAAGATCCTCCGGAGCCTTTGACAGCAGTATTGCTCTCACAAGGGGTTCTCTTCAGAGCCTGTGCTAATCTCCGAAGGCAACTTCGGAAGGACTTCAAAGTTTTGAGTTTGGGGCACCCCCCATGGGTGCCTCCCCCCAAGCCTCCTCTAGACCCCTTTGCCCAATTGTAGTGGAAACAGGCTGCCTATAATGCAGATTTGATGGCTGAAGCCCCCATTGTAGACCCCTTTATTAGGGTCTACACAGAATCCGGATTATAAGTCCTGAAGGACCCATATGATCCGGATTTCCCTACCTCTGGTGGAAACAAATGTGGCTCTAATGGGGTCTGTAGTAGAAATGCGGTCATCCTGCTCTGAGCCTAATGGGTCCTTAATAGGTACTTCAATGGGTACTTAGTGCTAGTGGAAAAACACCCATATACATGCACACACATATATGCATACATTCATACACACATATGTATACATATATACACATGCACACATACATACATCATGGATAAAGATTGTGAAAAGCTTTCACTCCTGTGTCATCTGCTCTTGAAGGAACAGGAGTGAAAGGGCCAGGCATAATACCTTCACCCTGCTCATGTGCCCAGCAGGCTGTGAATAAGCCCCACCAGAATGTTATTCTCCGATGTTGCTTGAATTATTTTTTCACACTAAGCCCAGTAGAACAGGGAAATATGGTGGTTTTAGAATTTTGTTAGGATCCTGGCCTCTTTGCACTCCCCCCCATCCCTCCAGAATTTACAACATCACTTCAGCCTGTTTCCTTAATCTGTAATTATAATTTGTTGTATTCATATGTATACTCTGACCTATGAAGTATGCAATCTTTTTTCAGATTTGTTTGTTAAACGACTTTATGTGCACTTAGCGTTACCAACGTTGCTTGCTCAGGGCCTGTTCACCCTTGGCTCATCAAGACAGATTGGCACACTCTGGGCCCGAGCATATGTATACCATGGTGCCACTTCTATCCGAGAGCCACCCTGATTGTCACTAGGGTGTTCTCAGTACAATCCCACATACAGCATTTTCACTAAAATGCTGCATGGGGTGGGACATCACTGCTGCGGCTGTGCAGTAGTGTCTCGTGATGGCAATCATAGCAATGGCCCAGTGCACGTGGCTGTAGCTACAGCAATGTGAACAGTCTCAGATGAGACTGTTCACACTTCATCCAGACCCAGATAGGTTTGGGATGGGATGGTGCTTGGAACACAAATGCTGGCCACCACCCCTGATCTTAACTGCCAAGAGATACTTTCCCAGGGCAATTATTTGTGAACACAGTGTACTCTTGTGTTTCAGTAAGCAGAACTCCCCACACCTGTGAGGCTGAGGTAGAATGATGGTGAATTTTAGAATACATTGTTTTCCCCATGGTGCATATGCAATAAGTGGAAGGCACTTGGGGTGTTTTTCCACTGTCACTAGAAGTACCCTTGGTCTGTTTTTAAATAAGGAGACATTGCATCGCTAGCTTTCAGTTCATTTTAAAATGTATTAACTACATTTTTGTCTCTCTATTTTGCCCCTTTCCCCCCAGAACTTCCTGAGTTGTTGTTATTGTTCTTTCTCTATTGCTGCCTTGACTCCAGAGTGTAAAAAATGTGCCCAGCATGACTAGAAAATTATTAAAATTATATTTATATTATATACCCATTGCATTAAAGTATAATTTGAAGTGGTGTAAAAAGAATAAAAACAGTTAAAATTGTAATGGTTATGTAACAATAAATTTAAAATTAAGGATGAGGGGAAAGAAACATTCACTCTGGAAAGGCCTGAGTTAAAAAATAGGTCTTCAGTTGGCACCTAAAGTCCAAGAGTGTAGGTGACCTACAAATATCAAGGGAGAGAGTCCCCATAAAGTGCGGTTCCTTATGAGCACAGAATCAGGCACAAAAACTTTCGTGATCTTTCTGTAGAATCCATGAGGACAACTGGGCAATCTAGGGCTTTTTCTGCACTTACCATCCAGATCATGTGGAAGTGTGACTCAAATCAATTCCAACTATGTTGATGGTGCTGATCTGGTCTACGTTTCCTCGTGCTTGAGAAACCGGTGCAACCTTTGGAGTCACCCTACCAAAGGGGGGGGGAGGCTGTTCTGCAGCACTTTATGGCGTGCCACTAAAAAGCACCCCTTAGGTGTCCATCTCCTGTGAGCTGGAACAAGGTCCTTTTTCTGGTTGTAGACCTGATTAAATGGGTCTCTGATAGATCTAGATTAAGGGCCCCTTGATTCAGATCTGGCTCCGTTTTGTGCAGATGGAGCTGGGTTAATTGGGGGGGCAAGGGTCTCCTTGATCTACTTTAACATGTCGATGGGAGGGCTATGATCTGGACTGAGAGGCTTCTTAATCCAGATCTAAAGCAAGTGGGGAAAGGGCCAAATGTTCATTGCCTTAAGGAAGATGGGACTTTTAATGTGTTGAGGACTATGATGCTGAAGTGATTCAAAGGACAGAAATATTATTTGCCAGCTTATTACAGTTCACAAAGCAAGAGTGGAAGATGGCGGCAACTTGCACGTGTTCGGAGAACATGGCAGCCTCCAAATTGTTTTTATTGTTGAGTTACTTAGATTAGAGAAACCAATTTGGGCTTTTTGGGTCCCTCTTTCCCACCCAATTATGTGTATATTTAAAATGTCTACAGAGGAGATGCGTACTTACAAACTAGGATTGTGCAGAGTAACTTAAAACACTAGAGTCTCTCAGTAGTTTTAGAGAGCTCACGTATTACCAAAAGTGGCGGTGGCAACAACCAGCCTAGATTAGGCAAATTCATGGAAGATGAGTGGATCAGTGGCTACTAGAATGGATGCCTAGTACAGCCTCACAGGCTGGAAAGACAGGCAGGGTGCCCCTCAAGGCCATTTACAGCGAGTTGAGAGCAGGTGAAGGTTTTGCCTTCTTCTGCTGCTTTAGAAACACAGAAGCAGTTGGTGGGTGACTGTGTGGGACAGGATGCTGGGCTAAATAGGCTGTGGCCTGATCCAGCAGGCCTCTTCTTAGGTTCTTACATTCTAACACAAGTAACCCTACATTTACTGGCCTGATAAAATGGGAGTTGTGTGGGAGGAGAGGGGTGGTAATGGGGTGTTGCAATTCAGTAACACCGTTGCAAACCATGGCACACTTGTGCATGTTCTACCCCCCTTTCCATGCAGAGTGGGCAGGTGCCCAGCTCTTTTCATTGATGCATGGCCCATCAGTGCTATAAAACACTGTGCAATAATCTGATAGAAGTATTACATAGGGAAAATGCAGAGTTGGTCTACGCCTCTCTGATGCATGTTTTTTGAATGCTTCATATATAATGCCTTCCCCATGAAACGCCATTCTTTGAAAATTAGCAGTGAAAGAGCATTCAGTGGTGCAAGCCCTAAATTACAATCTAGATAGGGATGTGCCGAACCGCAGTTTGTCTTTCAATGTGTGGGGAACTGTTAGAACATAAAGAACATAAGAGAGGCCCTGCTGGATCAGACCACAGCCCATCTAGTCCAGCATCCTGTTGCACACAGTGGCCTGCCAAATGCTCATGGGCATCTCAAACAGAAACAAGGACAAATCTTTTCCTGCTCTTGAGTCCCAGCAAATGGCATTAGAAGCGTCTTTCTTCCGCCCCCACCCCCAGCCTGAAAGATATATCTAGGCATTCATTCTAGTAGCCATTGATACATCTGTCATCCATAAATTTGTCTAACCCTACCTTGAAACGATCTAGACTGGAGTACTTATAGAAAAACATGCAAGTATCTGCACCTTTGTGCTAGTGTACATGAGCCTTGTGGTCCAGTATTTTCTCACAAAGACTAAGGGAATGAGAAACAGGGCATTTTGGTATCCTGCATCATTAAAAACCCAGGAAGGTACCAGTTACCAATATATTGGTGAGTGATGAGGGACGGTTACATAAGAACATAAGAAGAGCCCAGCTGGATCAGGCCACAGCCCATCTAGTCCAGCATCCTGTCTCACCCACTGGCCCATCAATTGCTTATGGATAGCTCAAACAGAAGACAAAGACAAAACCTTCATCTGCTCTCGAATCCCAGCAAATGGCCTTGGAGGCCTCCTGCCTGTCTCCCCAGCCTGGAGGAGGTACCTAGGCATTTATCCTAGTAGCCATTGATACATCTGTCATCCATGAATTTGTCTAACCCTTCCTTAAAGCCATCTAGGCTGGTTGCTGTTACCACCTCTTCTGGCAGAAAAAAATCCGTAGATCAATGACACTCTTGGTGAATAAATACATCTTGTCTGATATGACTCTCCTACCCATCAGCTGCATAGTGCACCTGGTTCTAGTTCTCCGCCATAAGTGAAAATATTTTTTCTGTATCCACCTTTGCTATATCATGCTTTATATATTTCATTCAGGCCCCCTTTTAAATGCTGTTTTTCAAGGCTGAAAAAGGCCTAGATATTGCAGTCTGATTTTGTTCCTGCCCCTTAATCATTCTGGTTCCCCTTTTCTGCACCTTTTTCGATATCCTTTTTAAGGTGTGGTGACCAGAACTTTACACATTATCCCAAATGTTACCTCAACGTAATGAAACAAAATGATGCTGACTTGCTTTCTATTCCCTTCCCAATTATTCCTCGCAATGCATTGGCTTTTGCACTGGGCTGACACCCTCATTGAGGTGTCCACCAGAACCCCAAGATCCCTTTCCTGATGTGTTGCAGAAAGCTCAGCCCCCATGATTTTACAGACATGATTATGTTAAGGGTTGGAGCAATTATTCAAAAGGAAAAGTTGTTTCTTCAGAAAGAGAGTCTTTATTTGCATGCAAATAGGCACAGAGAATTGCTTTCTCAACTGCGCAATGAGAACAATGAGTTCACAGCTTTTATAGGAAGGAGGGGCTCCAGCCCCCAAAAGTTACAAAGGCGCATGTTCGTAAACTTTGGCTTTTCTACATCACTCATTTACTACAGTACTCCTAATATAGCAGCATCACTTCTTTGGCACATTTACCTTATTGCTTCTAATAGCAGCTTTTTGGTTTTCCAGCACATATCTCTCTTTAAAACTTTTCTTATCAGTTCCAATCCTTCTCAATTAGGATTCTTTTCCATTGTTCTAATCTGCCCATTGCACGTTGTCACGATGCCCAGCGATCCAGTTAGTGCCTGCCCTCTCTAGGAGAAGCTTGGCCCTGTTAGGATGCCGAGTTCGTGCAACGGCCAAGTGAATACTACAGTGTGGACAGAAAACACTGGTAGCAAGCGTTTCAACAGTAAACTAAAACAAGTTTATTATTATACACAAGCAATACTAAAAGGAAAATAAGGTTCAGGTATTTGTTGGTTTAACTCAAGTTTAACTCAGTAAGTCTCTTAAGGCTAGGAGCTACCCCTTTCTCTAAAGGAAAATAGTTCCCCTTTTAAAAGACAAACCTCTCCACATTCCTCCCCCTCTGGCTTGCTCTGCCACAGCTCAAGCCAAGCCAGTGTACCAGAACGTGGCTCCAGATGATCACAAGGCCCAGTCCGTCCTTGCTTGTCCGATCATCCAGCCTGGTCAGTTGCTATAGAAGTCTTCCTTCAAGATCTTCCAGCCAAAAGACCCCTGGTCAGCTACTGGTTCCAGCTCTCTCAGGATTCAGCTCTCTTCTCCTTTCAGCTCTTGTACCAGCATGAAGACCCAATCTGCTGTCTTCTGTGTTCATTTATACCCATATCCCTGACCCTGATTGGCTGTAACCTCCTGGGGAAAACTGCTGCCATAAAATGCTGCTGGAAACTCCTGATTGGAGGGAACTCCTGCTCTAGCCCCTCCAGCACTCAGACCCCCGGACAGCTTTTCCCTCCAGAAAGTAGCTTCAACCAATCATTGCAGCAGGGCCCACACAGGATTTCCCGCCATTTTTGCAGCCTCTGCCCAGGTCTTGCAACAAGCTGTTTGCACCAAGGCTGGCTATTGCAGCTTTGCAAGAAGCCTGCAAAGCCTGAAAGCAAAACAGTTTGCAGCCTGTACCCCGAAACCGTCACACATGTTTCAAGAGAAGCCTGTATTTCCCTTGTATTTCTGCCTCCAGTGAAAATTCTGTAGTCCTGTGACCTTACCTTATGTGCAGCTGTCAGCTCAGCAGAAGAAATGCAAGCTTAGTTCAGTGTCTTTAAGATAATGATGAAGGAAAATGTGTTCTTGGCTTCCTCCCTATTTACAAAATTGTCTTCTTCTTTCAGGAACTGCTGAGCTTTGAATTGGCACTTGTGTATCTCACCAAGCAGGAATGGGCTCTGCTGGAAGCTGGCTAGAGACCTCTGTATAAGGAGGTGATGGTAGAAAGTGATGAGGTGGTGACTTCTCTTGGTAAGATTTCCAGTAGATTGCTTGTGGTGTTTCATACAGTACTGGGCAAAAGTTTTAGGAAGGTGTGGAAAAAATGCTGCAGAATAAGAATCCTTTCGAAAATAGAAGTGCTAATAGTGTATTTTTTTTTGTCAGTTTACAAAATGCAAAGTGAATGAACAAAGAGAAATCTAAATCAAATCAGTATTTGGTGTGACCACCCTGTACCTTCAAAGCTGCATCAGTTCTTCTAGATATAATTGCACAAAGTATGTCAAGGAACACGGTAGGGAGATTGTTCCAGACATCTTGGAGAACTATCCACAGATCTTCTGTGGTTGTAGGCTTGCTTAGATCCTTCTGTCTCCTCATGAATCCCTGACAGATTCATTGATGTTGAGATCAGGGTACTGTGGGGGCCATATCCTCACTTCCTGACCTTACTTTGCAGTATATTTCCACACCTGTCTAAAACGTTTGCACAGTACTGCGTGCATATGCATGTATATGCATATATACTTTTGCACAATACTGTAGATCAGAACGCTGACAGGAGGTTGGTGCTAAAAATGCCTAAATCTTCTTGGTTATTGGCACCCTCTTTGTCCTTGCCAGTTAGTTTTCTGCAGTCTTTTCAGAGAGAGAAAGAGAGACAGAGGATCCTTTGGTGGTAGTTCCCAGATAACTTGAAAAAGTTGTCTTATTCCTTGTTGATTGAAAAGGTTGGCCAATTACTTCTCAAGCAAATCTCCTGTTCCCGGACATCTGTCTTGATTTTAAGATCTGATGTAGCAAATCTTGTAGACTAGGATTATCTGGCAGCAGGGCCTTACTCTACGTGAAGACATTTTTATCTCATGGTAGGTTAAAGAGCATTCCTAGCCACGACATTTTAAGAAGGTCCCCAAAGCACCTTTCTCGATCTGGCCCTTAGGTTTAATCTGATTATATTTCTGCTGCAGTTTAATGTGTATTGTTACTAAGCTTTAGAAATCTTTTTTTCTTCTTGGTTAAATGTCTTCATAAAGAAGTAATAGAGGATAATCTGAGTTGTAATAGAGGAATTGGAGGTGGCCATAGTGTGGAAGTAACTGTGGAGGACAGGTGTGTCAATGGCTACAGGTGGCCTAGGTACTGCCTCCAGGTTGGAGAAACAGGCAGGTTGCCTATCAAGGCCATTTTCAGGGAGTCAAGAAGAAGAAGAGTTGGCTTTTCTACCCTGCTTTTCTCACCCATTTAAGGGGACTCAAAGTGGCTGACAAAGCTTTCTGTTCTTCTCCCCACAACAGACACTCTGTGAGGTGGGTGGGGCTGTGAGAGCTCAGAAGAGAGCTGTGACTACCCCATGGTCACCCAGCTGGTTTCATGGAGGAGGGCGGGATCAAACCCAGTATTCCCAGATAAGAGTCTGGCTCCCTAACCACTAGACCAAACTGAGCAGATTTTGAATTCTTCTCTCCATCCTTGGAGGAAGTACCTAGGCATCCATTCATAAGAACATTCACGGGAACAGAAAACTCATCATTGAGTTTGAGGTTTTTTGAAGTATTCAAGATGTCCACTACCTCCTAATCGTCTCGTGTGCTTCTCCTTGGAGCTGGGAATGAAGCTTACTTGTCGTTGCACAGCCGGTCCAGCCTTATCCTGGACTTTGGTCATTCATTTTGCAGTGACACCATCATGCAGCTCAGTGTAATTTTGACCTGACCTGCTGGGGTTTCCTGCAGTCCCTGCTGTGCCTCTAGAGCAGTGGTTTTTAACCTTTGCTTCGGTCCAGACCCCCTTTACATACCTTTTGTTGCCGCAGACCTCTGCCCCCCACAGGTGCCCCCTTCTTCATGTCCCCTGCTCACCCCTCTTTGTCTCCCACTCACCCCTCTGGAGTCTGACCAATGCCCACCGCCGACTGGAGTGGCTGGGTGGCCAGTGGGTAGCAGTGGAGCAGCTGGGCAGATGGGATTCCCCCATCCACCTGGCCCTGCCTCCTGCCGGTCCTCAAGGCCTGCTCTAGAGGATAAGGCTGGACTGGCTGTGCAGGAGCAAAATGGGCTATCAAGTAAATGCAGTCTCCATATAGAGGGGTATGCTGTCCTGAATGCTTTGCAAAGACCTCAAGACAACATTTTGCATATTCCTGGTCCTGTGTCTGTCTAATGTACATGGCTTGATTTAGGGCAGACTATACTGGATTGGATAGATGAATAAAATGGTAGGAAGAGTAAACGTAAGCAGTTCAGTGCCTTTGCGGAAGATGAGAGACAACCTGTGATCAATATGTATGCAGTTATAGATTCTGTGGTAGACGAAAGGCTGTCTGGAAGCTGGAACTAGTGTAGAAAACAGCAGTTTGCTAGGCAGACACAGATCACACCAGTCTGAAAAGATTTGCACTGGGTGCTTATTTGCTAGTGCTGTAAATGTCTTGGGGGGGGGGCGAATATCTGAAAGAGTGCCTCATGTTCTCCAATCCCTGGAGATTTAAAAGGTGGTAACACGTGAGAAAGCCTTTTCACTGGTGGTCCCAGACTATGAAGTAGCCCTCCTGCTGAGAAATCCCAGACACCAACATTATATAGTTTTCTGAGGCTGGTGAAGACATGCCTCTTCACCTCTTACCTTCCTCCTAATGTTGTCCTGTACCAGGTGGTTTAAGTGCAATATTCTGATTTTTATATAAATGAATTAATTTTAATTGATTGACCTTTGGCTGAAGGGTAGGATACAAATATTCTGAAATAAATAAATGGTAAATTTTTGAAATATTTAAAACTTTCTCCTCTAGAAAGACATTTGAGCTCCAGACTTAACCTCCACTCCTGGCTGGAAGAAGACAGGAACGAGATATTTCACAAGTGCATTGTGGGAAAAGATAGATCAGCAGTTGTGTGCCTCAGTATTTAAGAAGATTCTTCTGGGGTTGAGGTACTTTTCACTGAGGCCTTCTTGAGGTAATATTATTGATATGTACTTGTACTAGCACAGACCCCCTTTGTTGAGAACATGTGAACTCAAAATTCCCCCCAAACCCAGAACACCTTTAAAAAAAACACTGGGAAATCTCTGGTATGGTTACCAGTACATGTTCACAAATAACCAAATTTACAAACGTGTTCCTCATTTGCCACCACAAAGTAGTAAAAGCTAGACCAGAACAAACTCCCTTGGTAGACGCTCAAAACTCATTAGCAGTGAACTGATCAGGTCCCAAGGGGTTACTGCACTGTAATATGAAATGGCCTTAATCATTTATTTCCAGGACATTTACTTTTAATGCTGAATCTGTTAAGTCAACAACTGCTAGCTTTCCGTCGCTTCAGAGCTTCGCTTGGGGCATCTTCGTCACTTATGGGAAATGGGTGGTCTGGGGTTGCTGTTCTTTGTGGCATTTGCACTGTGCGGACGGCTCCAAGGGTGCAGGACCACCCATCCCCTCGCCAGATAGCGGTGGAGCACTGACATCACACTGCTTCCATACCTTCTTCTAGGATAAGGCAGCTAGGGCTAGGCTAAGGATTGAAGCTGTGACTCTCTGCCATGAGGAAGTTGCAGTGCCACTGAGCCACAGACTGCCTTCCACAGAATGGAAGGCCACAGCCAAATAATGTATCCACAGAACTGTGGAAACATTCTAGGCAAGTGTGGAAAAAATAGTGCAAAGCAAGTCTGGGAAGTGAGTTCTCAGAGATGCTTGGAGCAACCTCCCTACCGAGTTCCTTCCAAAACTGTGCAAGTGTGCTTGGAAGAATGTATGCTGTTTTGAAGGGAAAGGCTAGTCACTCCAAATATAGTTTTGATTTAGATTTCTCTTTGGTCATTCGCTTTGCATTTTGAAAATGGATAAAAAAATAAAACTACAGACGTGCTCCCATATCCATAGGGGATACGTACCTGTTCCTACTGCGGTTAAGGGAAACCGCAAATATATAAAACACTGGGGAATTGTGTGGGATTTCCCATGATTCCTTGCAAATCCTTTAGGATTTCCCATGATTCCTTGCAAATCACGCAAGACGTCCCATGATTACCACGATATCTTGCAGGATTTGCAAGGAATCTTGGGAATCAAGGGGGGGGGAGGCTGATCTAATCAACCATGAATGACTGGATCCATGGTTACTGAAGCAGTGGATACGGGGGGTTTTAATCTCTGTTTTTGAAAATATTCTTACTTTGCAGCATTTTTTCCACACCTGCCTCAAAACTTTGGACGGTACCATATGAACAATTGTATTTATTTATTTGCATTTTTATCCTGCCTTATACCCAAGGGTCTCGGGGCAGGTGACAACATATAAAATGAACACAGTAAAACCAATATTAAACGTATTAAAACCATGGCAACCACTTTTTAAAAAAATTGTGTCTTCTTATTTTACGTAAAAGCCCCCTAACTTGGCTACACAGCTATGGACCAATTTGCCGATGGGATGTCTTTTGCGAGTAGTACTCGGAAAGGCCGCGGCGTGTCCTGGAGACACCAGGAAATCTTGGATCTTTTAGACATTTGGGGGAGACCAAAGATACAGGAACAGCTCCACGCGAGTCACCGCAACATGGACGCCTTTGAGATCGTTGCTCGCGAAATGCACCGTCGAGGTCACAGGCGCTCAGCGGTGGAGTGCCGCTCGAAAACCAAGGCCATGCGGCTGGAGTACCAGCGGGTCGTAAGCCATAACTCCAGTTCTGGGAAGCACACAGCTACCTGCCCTTACTATGAAAAGCTCCACAGCATCCTTCGTGGGGACGCGTCCAGCTGGCCAAAGCGAATCCCTAGAACTTTGAAGAGCATAAGGGCGCAGTCTCAGCTCACCCAGGATTTGGTTCCAGAACACTTTGAGGAGCTTTATACCCAAGATATGCAAGCAGACAACATAGAAGGAGCGGAAGAATCAAGAGACGGGTTGGGTGAGTAGAATCCACTGGGTTGCAACAGGCTCTAATCGCATCCTGCCAGATAGGCTGCATTTAGCAGGGGCCAATAGGGAACAACAGATGACCTTTCCCACCCTCAGGTCCCCCCTTGGCAACAGTGTGAAAGTGGTTTGCCATCGTCTTCTGGAGAGATGTGGGCTAATCTGGATCCAGTTTGGTCTAGGGCAGTGATGGCCAACCTATGACACGCGTGTCACAGGTGACACGCCAAGCCCTTTTGGGTGACCCACATGGTCACCCTGGTACCTGGGCGCATAGTGCTTGCTTGATCTTGAAGTGTACGAAATACCAACTTTCCATTGAAGATTTAGCAACAAAAGTCACTAATGTAAATAATTATTTGTTTTTGCTTTTAATAAAATACACATAAATATAACTTTTTACTAGAGCTACAAATATCACAAAACTATGGATATTTCTAGATGTGACACAGCACCCGAGTTAAGCTAGGTTTTCTTGCGAATTTTGACACACCGAGCTCAAAAGGTTCGCCATCACTGGTCTAGTGGTTAGGGAGCCGGACTCTTATCTGAGAATATCAGGTTTGATTCTGCCCTCCTTCACAAAGCCAACTGGGTGACCTTGGGTGAGTCACAGCTCTCCTCTAAGCTCTCACAGCCCCACTCACCTCACAGGGTGTCTGTTGTGGGGAGAAGAACAGGTGGTTTGTCAGCCGCTTTTGAGTCCCCTTAAATGGGTGAGAAAAGAAGGGTAGAAAAGCCAACTCTTCTTCCTTTATGCAAAGCAGATGCTCTTCCAATGAGAAACAACAAATTTGCATTAAAAATCTCCTTACAGTGGTTGAGGGTCTTTTTATTTTATTTATTTGCATTTTTATCCCACGCTACTCCCAAAGGCTTCTGGGTGGGTTATAGTAATAAAAACAAAATGTAAAATTAAAACAATAACAGTACCTGAAAGAGGGAAGGGCCCAGGATAAATAGGCGTGTCTTTACTGATCTCCTGAACATGTAAAGTGAAGGTGCCTGGTGTACCTCTGTGGGGGGGAGACTGTTCCATAATTTGGGGGCTACCACTGAGAAGGCCCTATTCCAGGTCCCCCAGCCTTTTAGCTGATGTTAAAGACTTCTATTAGGGCTAGGGAATGTGTGCCTCTCTAGATGTTACCAGATAACATCTCCCTGTCCATGGCTCATTTTTACAGCTAGAAAGTGAAGTCCAGCTGGATCTTGAAGTGCTACAGTTTCTCCATAGCTACTCCATTGTACTGTATGTAGACAGACTGGTAGTTGGACTCCCATCCCAGTTCCAACACAGCAGTAACAGCCAGGGTTGAATTTTAGCAGCCTCTAATGTGTGGCTCACTCTTGCGCTGTATGGTTTACAATAAATATTTTCATTATATCCTTCTACTAGCCCTTAGTCACAAACAAGAAGATTTGGCCGATGACAGCATTGAGGTGTGTATCGTTGAAGATAATTCAGGTGAGTGTTGTCAAAGCAAAGATGGTCTCTCCTTGAACTGCTTCATCACCCTATCCCTAAACTCAGAGGCATGTTTTTTTTAAAATTAAAAGCTGGGATCGAAAACCCACGAATTTCCAATATGTGGTGGTAATGTGAAAAAGCAAACAGATTGTGGGAAACAAGTACACCAAGAATTAAGGGAAATAGTTGTTACTTTCATACATGTGGATCATCAAGGCTATGTATTACATAAATTAGTAAATATTATTTATTAACTTAGATCCCGCCCTTCATCGAATGGTCCCAGGGCGGGTTACAATATTCCCATGAAATACCATAAAATAATGAATTGTCTATTATATGCAGCCAAGTATTTAATAGCAAAAAATGGAAATTAACAGATCAGCTAACTAGAAAGAATGGGTACAAGGAAATAGGGACATTTTTTGTAAACAATACAGAAATTTTGAAAAATGGTAGGGGAAGGATAAAACAAAGCACTTTTTCAAGTATGGCAAGTATTTATTGAAGCATTATCAAAATTAGATAATGTAACTTTCCCTGGGATTTAATCTATTAAATAAGTCCACAAACAGTTATAAACATAATCAGTTATAACTCCTAGAGCATTATAAGGGCTGAATTATTGGAATGAATTAGGGAACCATTTAGGGACTTTCAAGGGAGGGGAGGGTTAGGGACAGGAGGGTTAAATGTGCGTGTGTGTTCTGTGTGTCTTATTATTTGTTATGATTTTTAAAGAAGGAAGAAAGGGCTGTGGGTGGCAATTAGCTCTGATAGCAGCAAGAAGCCCTGATGTCAGTGTGACTTCCTCTGGTACAGGAAGTGCTGTGGCTTTAAAGGCCAGAGGCCAGGAGACTGGGAGGAGGCCGAGCTGTTCTGCTTGTATCCTGCTCATCACCTTCTGTAAATATGTTCATGGAGGACAGGTGTATCAGTGGCTACCTGGATGGATGCCTAAGTAATGTCTCTGGCTTGGAGAGACAGGCAGGAGGCCCTTGAAGGCCATTTACATGGAGTTGAGGGCAGGTGAAGGTTTTCCCGTTCTCTTCTGCTCGAGATGCCCATAAGATGCCACTAGGTCATACAAGACGCTGGGCTGTGGCCTGATCCAGCAGGGCTCCTTATGTTCTTATGTGTGCAACTGGACTAGATGGGCTGATGGCCCCATCCAGCAGGGCATCTCCTATGTTCTTATGCTCTTAACAGATGCAGCCTCTGATGGAATTGGGGCAGAAAGTGAAGCTGAGCAAGCAGAAACAGAAATGGAAAGGGAACAAGGTAAGGTATCAAAGGCTTTGATGCTTTCTGGGTGTCAATACAAGATCCATTAAGGCAATTTAGAGCTGTTCCCTACTTGGCCTTATTGTGGGATATATATCCCAGAATGGGGGCCTGCTGTCCACATGGTAGTGCAGAGTATGGTAGGCCCTGGGTGAGGCCTTCCATTCTCTTCATTCGCATGCGGACAACAGACCCCATCCCAAGATATATTCCAGGATAAAACCAAGTGCGGAAAGGGTCATAATTTCCATAACAAAGTGAGCTGGGCAGCTTAGTGCTTTCTCAGTTCCAGATCTCAAACCAGCTGGACTTCGGGCTAAGCCCATTCCTCACCTCTGAGCTTGGAGCAATAAAGCGTCAGCTAACACTTGATTGCAGTGCTAGATGATACCAAGTTTGCTAAGAAGTGATACAGACTTAGCCAACCTAAGCAAAAGCTCCCAATACAGAGATTTAGAACCAAGAGGGGTGTTAAGGAACCTCTCAACACAAACCCAAATAGTCAGTGATGAAAGATACAGTGGTACCTTGACATACGAGTTTAATTCGTTCCGTAACCTTGCTCTTATGTCAAATCGCTCGTATCTCAAAGCAATTTTCCCATTAATCCATTCCAGCTCCCAAAACACCACCTCAGTTGTTTTGTTATGTACTGTACTGTATTTACATACTCGTATCTCAAATCTTGCTCTCATCTCAAAGCAAAATATCACTCGCTCGGCGGCTTGTATCTCAAAACACTTGTATGTCAGGGCACTTGTATGTCGAGGTACCACTGTATTAGATAAATCCAGAAACCAACAATATAGATATGTTAATTATACAATTCCTAGAAATGTACGTTCAACAATAAAATAGATTGATGTAGTGATTTGGTAAACAGCTAAACAAAAAATTGCTGATAATAAAAACAGGCCAGTGAACCAGTTTGGTCTCGTGGTTAGAGTGTTGGACACTTGTCTGATAATCTCCTGGTTCGATCGGCAGTCCTCCATGAAGCCAGCTAGGTGGCCTTAGGCTAAGCACAGCTCTTGTTTCTGAGGCCTCGCAGCCCTACCTACCTCACAGTGTGTCTGTTGTGGGGAGAAGAACAGAAGGTTTGTTAGCCTCACTGAGTCCCCTTAAGGATGAGAAAAACGGGGCATAAAAGCCAGCTCCTTCTCCTCTTCCTCTGCAGGCCAACACCAAAACACTGTATGGGATTCCTGACTTCAAGCCCAACCCTTTCTTAGGGTGTTTTCCACTGTCACTAGAAGTACCCATTTTTGTAATGGGTACAAAAATGCCATTACGTACCCATTAATGGGTACTTAATGGGTACTTTTAGTGACAGTGGAAAAACACCCTTAGTCTTCTTCTTCAGGGGCCAAGTATCCGTGACTGATTACTTCTCAGTTCCAATTCATATTAGCTCCAGTTGGGGGGTGGGGGGAACCAGCTTTTTTTTGTTTGATAACAATATTAAATAATGCTCTAGTATGCAAGAGAAGAGCTTGAAAATGTACATTTCAGCATTTCATCATGTGCAAACTGTTCTGTAACCGTTCCAGACAGCGGACTTCAGAACCATCAGGCGTCCCCGTCCACCACAGCTTGCCTCACCATGATGAGGACCAAGAAACGGAAAAAGGGCGAAGGCGACATGTTTGAACGCCTCATGCAGCATTCCTCGATGGAAAACGCGAGACTCTTAGCCGCCCTGGAGAAGGATAGCAAAGTTTTCTCTGAGTATATGCGACATATGAGAGAAGAGGATCTTCAGATTCGCGAGGAGAGGAGGGCCTTTCTGAATTCGATAGACAATCTAGGCATCGTTCTGCAGAGCCTGGTTTCGGGCCTAAATAAAATCGGAGAAGCCTTGGTGAAACCAAACCACGGTGCAGCGGGGGGCTTGGCGGCGGGCGTTCCTTGCCTTGGTACGTTCTCAGGTTGTGTATCATCCATGCTTGGCAACAGAGAACGTGCTCCTTCAGAAAGCACAAGCCAGCCCGGCTCCCCAGAGAGCACCTCTCTGGAAACACTGGCAGCCATGAAAGACGCCAGTTGTGTTCCAAACGGTCAAAGGCCTGGGGAACCGTTCTGGGGCTGAGCGCCCTGTCGTTCCCTTGTCAGTCGGAGGCAAAGAGCAGGAATCCGTGTTTTGTTATCCTCGGCCTCTCCGGTCCAATCCGTCTCTCTTCTACCCACAAATCTGTTCCCGGAAAGATGCAAGATGTACGTGCGTTGGAGTTCCTTGCAAGTAGCAAGAAAGGTGAGTGAACTTCTGAGAAGATCGCACGACCTGAAGAGACAAAACGTTAATCCGTACATCGCCAGCCGTCGCTAGATTGGGAAGACAAACCAAAGTGTGCGTTTCACTGCTACTGGTGCAAGGTGGTCCAGCTGCGGTCCTCATGAGCCCCAGCGGGTCCCTGCCAGAGATAATGGAAGTCCTAGCTAAGCAAGAAATGGAAGGCTACAGTTGGTCCACCCTCAGCCAGCACAGTGGTGTTCAAAACGGGGCAAACCCAGAACAAAACATTTCTTTGAAATATATAGTATGTTTAACAACCGTAGCTTTAGCAAGCTCCTGGAAATACTCATAGTTTTGTGTTTTATAAGACAAAAGCAGCTGTTTGCTTTTGCTTTATGAATAAGCACCTTTTTCCCTTTGTTGTTTTTAAAAAAAGAGATTTTTTTAAAAAAACATTGGATTAATAAATCAGTAGTTATTCATTGTCTGAATTGTCCTTTCTTGGAAAGTGAAGCTAGTTGTCCGTTTCTTTCTCATTCACTTCATTTCCAGGTGTAACACCTGCGCATTCCGTGCCTTAACTTCAGAAAAAGGGTAAGGTAAATTTTACGGTCTGCCCGAATATTAGCCAGCACGCGCAGGTTGCAGTGAAGCCGTCTGCATGCTCTACGACTTTCCTTTAAAGGAGGGTTTTTCCAGGAATCTTTGGCTGCATCAGCACTGTGCTGCTGCACTGGAAATGTGATGTCCACAGTGTGGACCAGTATACTAGAAGGCCATGCCTCCCAGTAGAGTACCACATCCACATGGAATGTGGCGTCGGAGCCCTAGCAAGAAAATGGCATCAGAACCTGCTCCAACGGGAGACTCTTGTGAGCCAGTTTGGTCTTGTGTTTTGAGTGTTGGACTCTTATCTGATAGCCTCCCAGTTCAGTTCCGCACCCCTCCATGAAGCCAGCTGGGTGGCCTTGGGCTAGTCACAGCTCTCTTTCTGAGCTCTCACAGCCCCACCTACCTCACAGGGTGACTGTTGTGGGGAGAAGAACAGAAGGTTTGTCAGCTGTTTTGAGTCCTCTTAAGGGTGAGAAAAGGGGAAGTATAAAGCCAGCTCCTGTTCTTTTGGTTTGAAGCAGTCCCACAGGTGTTCCCTGGGAGTAAACCAGCCTACTGATCATACGCAGCTGACAATGAGTTTCTGGGCTAGTCCTACCAGACATGAAGAATCTGATACCATTACACCAGGCTCCCAGAAATGTGCCACTTCCATTTCTTGTTCAAGTCAAAAAGCCCCAGCCAGCAACCAGAGGCCCCAAGTGTGGCTGGGCTGCTATCATATGGATGGCCCTTCACCTGAGCTGCTGGCTGCCCCTTCAGCACGCTTGATCTGGCCCAAGTGACAGCTTGTGTGTATCTTATCTTTGTCTCCATCCAGTTCATTTCTGCTTCGTGCATTTGCATCTTCTGTCGTTACAGATTGTTCTCTACGTTACAGTTCAGCTGTTTCCCCAGCCTACCTTTTCCTTCGTTGCTCACAGATGTTCCCCGTGTCCCTTGCAGAAGTCTTGTTATCTTAATACCATTTCACTACTGATTCTGGTGCAGAGAAAATGTGATTGGTACTTGTCAGATCTGCTGAAAAGGTGATCTTTGGAAATGCCTTTTATTGATCTTTAGAAGATTCTCATTTCCACAGCCACAATTTTTTCCCTCCCAACTTCCATCTGCCAAAAATTAGGGTAAGAAATTCAGTCTGCCCATCTCTGCTTTAAGTATTTATTTATCTGTTTACCTCATTACATTTGTATCCTGCTTTTCACTAAGGGTGTTTTTCCGCTGTCACTAAAAGTGCCCATTAAGTACCCATTAATGGGTACTTAATGGGTACTTCTAGTGACAGCGGAAAAACACCCTAAATGAACCTAGGGTGCATCACAGCACTCATCCTGAAGCAGGTGAATGAGTTGGAGGTAGAAGCCGGCATTGGCCTGTGTTCACCTGAGCCTCAAGCAACCGCAGATGAAACCAGAAGCACCTTCAGATTACACACCCATTCTCTCTCAGGCAAAATAACCCCGTTCAGCATTCACTAACTTCCTGGACTTGAGACCCTTTGACCCTCTGTCTTGATTGAATTCAGTTTTGATTGATTGGTCTGTGTTCATCCCATTACTGTCTCCAAGCAGCAGCCAAGCACTTCCATTACCTCTCTACTCAGAAGGAATGGAGAGAGTTGGGTGTCATCAGCATACTGAATGCACCTCACTCCAAATCTCCAGACAGGATAGCATGGCTGATAATATCCAAAGCCACTGAGCGATCAAGGAAGAATCAACAGGGTCACATTGCACCTCTCCTGATAAAAGGTTACCCATCAAGGTAACCAGGGCAGTCTCAGTGCTGTATCACCACCTGAAACCAGATAGAAATGGATCTAGATAATCCATTGGCTCCAAGAATATCTGCAGCTATGTTCTGTCCAGCACCTTGCCCAAAAAGGGATATTAGCAACTGGGTGATTGTTATTTAGTACCTCTGAATCCAGGTAGGATCACCACAGCTACCTTGAGTGCTGCTGGGACATCCCTTTTCCACAATGAGGCCTTTTATCACTACCAGGATCCACCCAGCCATATTCCCTCAGCTAGCTTTTATTAGCCATGAAGAACAAGGATCAAGAGGATGAGTGTTTGGCCACATCCTCAAACTGTAATACTTGAAACTGATCCAAAATAATAGGACCAGACAGTGCTCCACACACCTCTGTAAACCTACTCACAACTATAGAGTCCAGTCCCACATGAATCTGTGCCTGCAAATTTATCCCAACAAGCTTCTGATAGTGGTAGAGATGGGTCATGGCTAGCTGACAACAGCCTTTCAAGCACCTAGAGTAGCTATGCTGGATAGGTCCTTGCTTCACTGCTGTTGCCACCAGGCGGTAGGTATGCTAGTGTGCTCTTGCCTCTCTTCACATTGGAATGTAGACTGTTTGCAGTCTAGCCATTGCCCCTTCCGCCTCATGGCAGGCAGCTCTCTGCTGTACAAAGGAGCCTTACAAGCTCTGCAGGATCTCAAGAGGGCACTTTGGAGCGATCATCTCAATAGCTACTCACCTACGGACTCCAAAATTGAGGCCAGAAGCACCAGCCATGTCCACTGGGAATTCCCCAAAAGCCATTGGAAATCTATCAGACTCCATAGGTCTTGAAGGGCGGACCATCTCAATAGGGGAACCAACACCATAAAGCCAGATTTCACCAGGGAATGATCTATGACCATGGGCTTGCTACAAGACCACCTGCCAGGGGATTATCACCCCATTGCAAAGACCGGGTCAAGAATGTGTCCTATGTGTCGATTAGGCTGATGACACATTGAGATAGCCTCCATGAAGTCCTGACCTGACCTGAAGTGGCATCTTCAGTATGGAGACTGAATTTCCTCTCATGCAGGGGGTCTTGGCCAGTCTCCACCAGCACAGTCAAGGAAGCTACAGCAGCGGCAACCCTGTTCTCCCTTTGGCCCAACACCAGGGCTCTGGAAAAGGTGAAATTGCATTAGTTTGACAGCCTTTTTATCCTATTATAGGGGGGAAAGTATGACCATTCCAGAATAAAACAGGTCTGGATGTGCTTTATTCTTGAATATCCAAATACAGCAGAATAAGCAACATTTTGGATGCAGCCCATGTCGTGCATGTCAACGTCATTATAAAAATTTTGTTTCTCTGGTGAATTGCATCTTAAACACACTGCCAAAGCATTCTGCAAATCCTTGCATTTATTTGCGCAAAGCATGATTATTTAAATGCTAAAAGGAAGTACACTTACCAGCCTACAAATACACAGAAATACTGTATATAACAAAGAGGAAAGAAAAATACATACCAAAGATAACTTCTAGCCAACCACCAAAAGGTCTCGAGACAACTAATAATGGTTCATCCATAGACAACAAAAAAGAAAATCTAGATCTTTATTTCAGGGCAATATCTCCTTTTCCCAACCCGAACAGCAAAGGGTAACCAGTCCCATGTTGGTAAAGTGGGCAAATCCTCAACCCGTGGTAGCTCAGAGCTTATGTCCACTCAATCTGTCCCCTTCATGTGTGTTTCTGTGTATGCCTGTTAATGCAGTCACAATCCACTCTTTAGTGAAGCTGTGAACCTGTTTGCATTTAATTTAGTTTGGTTCAGGGACCGTGGCTGGCATTCGCAATGCACACGCTGGCAGTATCCCCAGCCTACCTCCGAGTGCTCAGTGTGGACAACTGAGTTGCCATCGCAACAGCTGGGACAACTTCCGCCATGCATCCTGGATCTTCCAGGATACTGTTGGCTCCTCCAGGACAGGCAGCAACCTAGTGTGGAGATGGAGCATCCCAGACTGCCCTGATCCATGCCCTATACGTAAGTGCAAACAGGCCCTCTGACTTGCAATTTCCATCCCAGATGTTACTGGGATTAGACAGATGTCAGAAGATTATGAAACCAAGAGCTGGCAAAAGGCAAAATGACTGCAGTGATATATCCGCTTCCCACTATCCAGTCTTAGCAGTGTTCTCGCCTACTTCAGATTGGCACAAGGAGTTGTGGCACATGAGTGTGTCTTGCTTGTAAAGATACACCAGGCACCAACTTTATATGGTTCGCCTTTCTTTCACAACTATGTGTTTACAAAAGAAAGGCAAACTTGGAAACCTATTTCATGTTTAAGACCAAAACAAGTTAATAGCTGAGCAAACATACCGGGATAAGAACAGAGCATTGTAGAAGGCTTAAAACTAAGGGCCTGTTTGTACTCAGCTGTATTTTGGACTACCGTATTTTCCGGCGTATAAGACGACTGGGCGTATAAGACGACCCCCAACTTTCCAGTTAAAATTTAGAATTTGAGATATACTCGCCATATAAGAAGACAACACCTGGTGTATAAGACGACCCCTGACTTTTGAGAAGATTTTCCTGGGTTAAAAAGTAGTCTTATACGCCAGAAAATACAGTATATCTCAGATCAGGGGTTGATTGTCCACATGCTACTGCAGAATAAAGCCCTAACGTTGGAACAGTTGTCTGAAGAATGCCAAGAGCCCAAGATCTAGCATGCTTCCTGAGTTTCAAACCTTTGGTGTTGCCTAAGGGACGCCTGAGGTGGGGCTTTATAATATTTTTAAGCTTTTCAGACATTTTTCATACACTGTGTTCCACAGGCCCTCTTTGCACTTATCTCACAGGGACACTTGTGGATGCTCCATTCACACACTGCAGCACCACCTCCATCCTGGAATGTCTGTGAGGGCCCCCAATTCCCCTAAAGCTCTGGAGTAGTATTTACTGCTCCACCGCTTCCCCAGCAACTTCCAGATGCAGCATTTGCACCTTCATCCGGTATGAACCCTGCACAAATGTACACCACATGTGAGTTCAATAGTAATGGCCCACTGCACACAGGAAGCCGCCATGGTCACTACCATAGTGAGCCAGGACTGACCATCTGCACTTTAAGTGCTGGTCATCAAGTTTCAGGATTGTCCCAGCACTTTGAACTATGGAGACATCCTGATTCGCCCCATTTGGCCCTCAGCCAAATAAGCATTAGGTATGTTTACTTTTTACACTCAAGTCCATTTTCATGGGGGTTTGCAGAGAACAGTCTTAAGTAGCATCTTGCCTATTTCAGAGAGCTGCAAGAAATTGTGCCACACAAGAGGGCCTTTTCTGTGGTGGCCTTCCAGCTTTGGAATAGCTTCCTAGTGGAGGTACACCAGGCACCAACTTTATATGGTTTTCAGGGCCTAGTTAAAATGTACCTCTTCACTCAGGCCTTTGATTCATACTTTTCTCTGAATGTAGACCTACTAAGTGGGAGGGCGGGCTATATTTTAAATGTTTTAGTTGTTTTGAGTTTTATCATATGCTGTGACCCACCCTGTGACCTCAAGGTGAGGGATGGGATACAAATGAACAAAAAATATACTGTGAGCGACACTTATTCTGTCAGAATTCCCCTTAGGTGCCTTGAGCCCCCTCTCCACTGGCCACCACTTCCATCTAGCCCAACAGCCTGTCCTCACAGTGGTCAGTAAGTCACACAGGGAAGTCCACATGGGAAGCACATGAGCACCACAACATGAGCCAGAAGTGGTGGTGAGAGAAACTAGCCTGGATCGTTTTCAGAAAGGATTAGAGAAATTCATGGAGGACAATGGCTACTAGAATGGATGCCAAGATACCACTTCCACGTTGGAGAAACAGGCAAGAGGCCTCTAAAAGCCATCTGTAGATATTTCGAGAGCGGGTAAAGGTTTTGTCTTCATCTTCTGGTTGAGATGTCCTGAAGCCATTGGTGTGAGACAGGATGCTGGACTAGATGGACTGTGGCCTGATGCAGCAGGGCCTCTCTTATGTCCTTAATGTGTCTCACAAATCTGCCCCTTGGAGTCATAACACCTCCTAAGATAGTGGAAATGACCCTACTGAGAGAGAGATATTTAGATGTGATCCCAAGCCCCTTCCAGCCTGAAACGGCAGGATATATATTCATGAGAAAAACGAAGTACACTATCTTTTAATTGGATGGTTTTACGTTTTTCACACATGGCTTTTCCATTTTGGCTTGAATTTTGTTGAATAATGAAACAGCGGAATCTGTTGCGTGTTACCATTCATTAGAGATTGTAATTACTCAGTTTTAAGACCTTCTAAGGACCAGCTGTTTTACTATATGTCCTGATAACATGAAACCATAGAATTAAAAGATGGTGTACTTTTTCTTGTGATGGTAAATACAAAATGAAAACAAGAGGATAGAATATATATATATACTGATTCTCATTTAGGCTTTAGAAATCTCATCAGGAGTTTCTTTATAAACAATGCCCCCTTTGCCATCCTAAAGGCAAGAAATCTGATCTGAAACAAAATTCAGGCCCTGGATTCTTGGAAATGCAGAAACACCAAATCACGTACAGTAGCTCTTCTTGCACGGACGTAAAGTAATGATATAATTTGTCAGGAGTAGAGATGTGCAAGAATATCTGTAATATTCATTCTTTCGGACAAATTCAGACATTCGTACACAAATTGAATGTTACAACATTCATACATCAACATTCGTACGAATACGAGTGTTTTGGGCATCGTAGAAATAGTTCGGACATTCATTAAACTGGGGAGGTGGGAAAGCAGCTGTGCCATACATCTGCAACGGATCCAGATTGCATGTGGCATCGATCGAGAGAGATTAAAAATGGATTCAGGTCAGATTAAATGCTTTCGGAGCACAGATTTGTTACGGGATACGTATCAGATACATATTCGTCCGTATCGGATATTCATACGAATACATTCATATCGAATAGAATCCTACCACACTCAAAAAGTATCTGTTCAAACAAATATAGATTTTCTAACATTCAATTTGTTGCTAATTGAATGTTAAAAAGCCCATTCCTACACATCCCTAGAAGCCCTGATTTACAGTCCCACTGCTGTGTGAAGTATCTGATGGGTCAGAAATTGTTGGATCTGGCTGAAGGTTTCCCCGCACTCTGAACAGACATACGGGTTCTCGCCTGTGTGGATCCTCTGGTGTTTGATGAGGCTTGATTTATCCAGGAAGGTCTTGTTACAGTCCAAGCACTGATGTGGCCTCTCTCCCGTGTGATTCCTTTGGTGCCTCACCAAATGCTGGAAGAGGTTGAAGCTTTTTGCACATTCTGCACATTTGTGCAGCTTCTCTCTGGTGTGGATCCTCTGATGCCTCACGAGCGTGTGGCTTCGGTTGAAACTCTTCCCACACTCCAAGCACTGATAAAGCTTCTCTCCTGTGTGGATGGTACGGTGGCTCACGAGGCTCGACTTAGCCCCAAAGCTTTTGCTACAATCTGAACACTCGAAGGGCTTCTCTCCGGTGTGGGTCCTCTGATGCCGATTCACGCTTGAGCTATTCAGGAAACTTTTGTTGCACATGGAGCACTGGTAAGGTCTCTCACCGGTATGGATCCTCTTGTGGCTCTTGAGATGTGAGCTCCAGCTGAAGGTTTTGCCACACTCCATGCACATATACGGTCTCTCTCCGGTGTGGGACCGCCGATGTCGATCGAGCTGGGAGATCCAGCAGAAGAGCTTCCCACAGTCAGCACACTGGTAGGGTTTTTCTCCAGGATGGGTTCTCCAGTGTCTAAGAAGGTTTGACTCATCTCTGAAAGTTTTCCCACACACGCCGCACCGGTTTCGCCTTTTCCCTTTGTGTGCTCTTTGCTCCAGAGCAATTTCATGATAGCTAGCAACTCGACTAGCACTAGGTTGATCTGTCCAGCTTTCTGTCTGATTTTTTACCAGCGTGGCTACATGTTCTTCAGGCCGCACGTTCTCTTCTGGATCTAGAGGACATCTTGTTTGCTCAGTCAGTTTTCCCTCACTCTTCCATCTGCTGCTTGCTAAGGAAAACAAAAAAGATAAAACGACGAACACGGCAGACAGCATTTTTTTAAGAAACTGGCAAGAATAAAATTTTAGAAACAAATCGATCAAGAGATGTTTAATCTCAAAAGTCACAGCAACCTAAGTGGAGCCCTGCTGGATCAGACCAAAACCCATCTAGTCTATCCGCCTGTCTCACACCGTGGCCCGTCAGTTGCTTCTCAGCTTTTTAAGCAGAGGGCAAATGCAAAACCTTAAACTGCTCTTGACTCCCCATTAGTGGCTTTGAGAAGAATTGCATGTCTCTCCCACATGGAGGCAATACCTGGGTATCCACTGCACTAACACTGATACACCTGTCCTCTATGAATCAGCCTGATTCTTTCTGAGACTTCCAGGTATAGGGCGGGTTAGAAATACAAATAAATAAATAAACAAACAAAGCTATCCAGACTGGTTGCTGCAACCACCTCTCCAGGTGGTAAATTCCATAGATTGATAATTCTCTAGGTGAAAAAATACTTCCCTTTGTCAGTCCTAACTGTACAGGTCAGCTTCACAGAGTGACCCCCCTGGTTCTACTGTTGTGTGGTAGAGAAAAGAGTTTTTCTTAATCCACCTTTTCCACATCATGCATTATTTTATATACCTCTTAAATACCATCTTTCAAGGCTGAAGCAGCCTAGATACTGCAGCCTGATTTCCTCAGGAAGGTGTTAGTCCCTTCTACTTGCCCTTTTCCACACCTTTTCCAGTTTCACAATATCCTTTCTGAGATGTGGTCAAATCCCAGAGCAGGAAGGCTCTTAATTTGCATTTTGCCCTTTTCTGTACTCAGAATGTAGCATTCACCTGACAAGATTTCTGCCAGACTACAGGGAAAAAGCTGGGATGCTTATTCATGGCTTTCAAGAAACACCTGACCTCCTGTTACAGGAAATCTGATCCTGTAGAACCCTTACCTAATAAACTGGCACTTTCTTCATCTTCCTCCTTCACTTCCCTATCAGGAACCCTTTGTCTACTAACAGAAGAGGTTGGCTCAGCTTCAGAAAAATTCAGTGTGACCACATGAAACGGGCCTGGTACCTGAAACAGCAATAAGGGAAACAAAAGAATTATTTTCCAAAGTGGAATAATTTTTTTAAAAAAAATTATTCATACATGCATATACAAAAACATAACATATGCAACTGAAACATGAAAGCAGGTACACAGAAACAAGAAATCAAAAACCAGATTAGAACCCCTTACAAACTATCGTTTATGTTCAACACAACGAGCAATTCATAAAAAGGGATCCTGGTCCAGCAACCGATTTGTGTGTATTATGCATGCCGCATGTGACTAAGTCAGCATGCAATCTGGGCCACTGTTCCGGAAGCACCATATTTTGCGATGTGTTGTTTGTCAAACCAACCCTGAAGGGCTAAGTTTGACCAGAGCTTATCTGAACAGTTTTAAGAAACTGAAGGTCCCAGGGTGGGCCACATCAATCAAATGAAAACCACAACTTTATAAAACAGAATGTGCCATGCCTAAAATATAACTCTCCTAAACCAGCAGGATTAGTAAGGATCAGTTAAGGGCCACTAGTCTTCCAGCCCAGGGTGGCTTGACTAGAGGCCCTCCAGGTGTTTCAGAAACTACACCTCCCAGCATTCCATTCCAAAGCCCTCTGGAGAGCCACAATGCATGGGTTCCTCAGCCGATTTTGGGGTTATCACTCCCACCAGTTTCCCATGCTAGTTAGATCCACTCAGAGGAATTGTGGAGAGTTTCTGAAGGACATCAGATAGGTGCCTATTTATCAAGATATTTGATAGCAAAATATACATCATGTATCTTGTACGGCCAAACAATGTCCTATAAGTGCTTGAACTATAACACCCTTAATTCCTTATTGTTAGGTAGACTGGCTGGTGGCTGACAGGAACTATATCAAGCAACTTTGGATGGTCATTTTTCAATAGAAATACACAGTCAGAAGCCTCCTTTTTTTGGGGGGGGGAGTTCTCACCTGTTCTTCCTGACTTTCACCTTCTTGCTGCTTCTGCAGATAATCTTCTGCCAAGGCTACCGCATGGGCACAGGTCTTTGCACCCCTGTCCGTCACCCAGCTTTGCATCTCCAGTGGCAAGATGGTCAGGAATTGCTCCAGGATCAAAAGGTCTAAGATCTCTTCCTTGGTGTGTTTCCCTGGCTGCAGCCACCAGTGACAAAGGTCCCTGAGATGCCTACAAACCTCGCGAGGACCCTCACCTTCCTGGTAGCAGAACTGCCTGAAGAGCTGGCGACAGACATTGGAGCTGATCCCATCCTGTCTGTCTACAATCATTTCCTCCTTCACTGTGGTGCAATTCGTCAGCTCTTTGGAATCAGCCTTCTCCTCAGCCAGGCGGGCCGTCCCAGTGAGGCCAGGTGCGGACTGGGACAAGGATCTCTTTGTCCCAGCGGTAGCTGTTTCCCGGAAGGGAGCCAGAAGCATTGACTCTACCAGCTGACCGCTTCCATGCTCCGAATTAAAGAGGCCCCCTTCACTCCCAAACTCCTGCCATGGCCTGTCCCAGGCCTGAGACAATAGCCCCTCCTCAGCCTCCTGCTTTATATGTGGGGACGGTCTCCATTTCAGACACTGCTTGATGGTCTCCAGCTGGACAACCACAGACTCATCCCCTGAGCTTGCTGTTACCATCTCCGCTTTGGGGCCTGGGTGCTCCAGGCCGTCATTTCCGGGACACAGATTGATCTTTGGCTTTAGCAAGGCCTGGAACTGGAAACAC
Source organism: Aspidoscelis marmoratus (assembly GCA_014337955.1). Taxonomy (NCBI): domain Eukaryota; kingdom Metazoa; phylum Chordata; class Lepidosauria; order Squamata; family Teiidae; genus Aspidoscelis; species Aspidoscelis marmoratus. The sequence continues at coordinate 389,440 of MTQE01002839.1, read as the reverse complement.
ACGGCTGGCATCCCTCCACCATCAGCAGCCATTTTCTCTTGGAGGCAGGCTAGTTCAGCACAGGTTGACCTTCATAAATGAAAGTGGGAAGGATAGCTGGCCCTCTGGACCTTTATAGGGAGCCGTCACCTATCCTTCACACAGGATGCATAGAATTCAGTATGTTCTATGATTTGAAAAACAAAGAGAAAACCTGCAAGAAAAAAAAGTGTGCAAATAAATAACCACATTGGAGTTAAGGTACTATCAAAAACTCTCCAGGTCATTCTTTAAAGTCTTCAAATACAGCTCTATTAGCATGGAAACCACTGAAACTAATTCAAGGAGCAATGGCCCCAACATGGCCTTTCTGGTGGTGGTGTCAATGTGGGACTCCATTTTATCAAGCTCAAGTGTACCTTCATAGTTGCTATCTTCAACAAAGTATTAAAATGCACATAAGAAATGTCCTGCTGGATCAGTCCTGTGATCCATCTATTCTAGGCCATCAACCTGCCGTCACAGTGGCCAACCAGTTTCATATGGAAATCCACAAGCAGGACAGGTGAACCTAATACAGTCTGAAGACAGATTGCTTCCCATAACAGAGGTGGTCACAGAGTTAGCGGGGTTACTGGCCATTGGCCTTTTATACACTGGGCCTTATGCCAGATTATATCTTGAAATAGGGACCTGCCATCCACGTGCTGGTACAGGCTACAGCAAGCACCCGGGAAATTAAAAGGGAAAAGATTAAGAAAGGCTAACATCTGCAAGTCAAAAAGGTAAAACCTGCAAGTTATCCAATGCAATGCAAGCTCCCCCCATTGAGATCCCCTCTTCTATACCTTGGCCTGAATTGCATAGAGTAACTCTAGTGACAGTTCAGTTCCACAGCCCAGAGAGCAACAATCAGTTCTCACCGACTTAATGCACATCAAGAACTCAGGAAATTAAGAACTCTTTATGCACTGGGCCTTGTTCCAGATTACATCCCAGAATGGGCCATAGAATGCACCAGCATGTGGATGGCAGGTCCCTATTCTGGGAAACATTACAGAATAAGGCTTAGTGCAGAAAGGGCCTAACTCTCCAGCTTTTACATTCTAGCACATTCTAGCATCTCGGTTTGCCTCTTACCACCAGTGATTTTCAGCAACCAGAAGCCCAAATAACGATGTGTATGTCTGACTTTAAATGATAAAAATTCAGAGAGTTTTATAGTACAGCTAGTTCAGAACCACAGGTTTCCTGCAGCTGGTGAAGCATTCTGTGATTTGTAAAAGCTGATACATTAGGTTTATTTTTAGAATAACTTTATTTATTTATGGTACAGCATGTTTATCCCACTTTTCCTAGGGCAAGGAGGCAGTAGCCACCCACTCAGACTTTCACGGCCAAAAGAAGATTCAAACCCAGGTCCAAGCCAGGTACTTTAGACTCCACACCAGTGGTTCTCAACCTTCCTAATGCAGTGACCCCTTAAAGGAGTTCCTCATGTTGTGGAGACCCCCAACCATGGAGGCAGAGCAGCTGGGAGGTGGGAGGGAAGGGCGGTGGGAGACGTGTCGCGACCCCTCTGAAAGGGCAGTTCGACCCCCAAAGGGGTCCCGACCCCCAGGTTGAGAACCACTGCTCTACACTATGAGTGCTGTGTGTTAAGTGGTGAAGCTGTTCTTGAATCAAGCTTCACTTTAGGTATCTATGCCAACAGCAGCAATACATAAATAGTTTGCCACTGCCTGATTTCAGGGAGAAGAAGATGATGTGGTTCTTCTACCCCACTTTTCTCCCCCATTTAAGGGGACTCAAAGTGGCTGACAAAGTTTTCTATTCTTCTCCCCACAACAGAACACCCTGTCGGAGCTCAGAAAGAGAGCTGTGACTAGCCCAAGGTCACCCAGCTGGCTTTGTGGAGGAGGGCAGAATCAAACCCTGCATTCCCAGATAAAAGTCCCGCTCCCTAACCAAAACTGGCTCGTTGTAGGCCAAACCCATCAGTTTCTTGCACCTGGTGAAGCATTCTTTGATTCACAAAAGTTGATACTGTACATCAAGTAATGAATGATACAGCAAAACTAATCCATTTTTTTCCTTCCTTCCTTCTTCCTCTCCATCCATTTCCCGATTTCTTTGTATGCTGCCTTTCCAAAAAAAACAACTGTTCAATACAAAAATATACAATACAAAAGAATGCATTATAATAAATAATATATTATAAAATTACAAACAATAAAAATAATACATTATAAATACATTAGATGCATTTCCACAGATACCCAGAAGCCTGGTAGCTCTAGCTATTCACGCTGCTCGAGGATAGCACGATAAACCAATAAGCTATCCAGTGGTCCTGAATTTGCAGCCTAAGACAAAAACCTCTTTACCTTATCTTTCTCCCAAGAGTTCCAGCTTCTCATACAGCCCTATGTAGCCTTTAAATCGGCTGGCCCCACAGCAGTGCAATATCATTTTTTGCAGAAGTTTGCAGAAGAGAACTGGAAGCTTCCGCCTTGCACAAAAAGAGGGAAAGGATACCCCCCCCCCGACTGACCCTCCTTACACAAATACGAATTGACCACCCCCTTGTTCCTCTCTAGGAAGGCGAGACCTCTTCTGTTTTAACCATCCGTGCACCACGGAAGGCAATCGATTATCAGAAGACCAGCAGACCTCTCCTGCCTAGAGGGGAAAGCGAGGAACAACGCATGCTGCGGTTTGGAGCTGTGTGCGCTTGGTTGTCCATGCATGCATGGTCTTCCCTTCCCGGCCCTGTGCAGTCGAAATTAGATGCAAACTGAGGTGGATGGGGATTGCCTGGTGCGATTGCAGCAGTTGGGACAGAGGTAGAGGCTGGTACCTGAGAAAGGTGTGAGAGAAGCGGATATATTCTGACGCTCTTCCAAGGATTAGCTTTGCAAGTATCCAAAATCGCTTTGGAACTTTTTTATCAAGCCACTTGGAGTGTACTGGGCGATAAAGGTCAGGAATAAATAAGTAATTAAAAGGGAGGCGCTAGTCCTCATGGATCCGGAATTCCTTTTGAGTGTGTCTGCGATGCTAGCAAGCTCTCTGAACTGGAGCTAAGAAGTGCATTTTATGTGATTAAAACAATTGTAGGCTAAATGTAAGAGGGGGCAACTGTCATTACTTCTCTCTTAACAATTGTGCAAAACAATTTTTTTTCCAGCTGTACTCTTTATGACAAGTCAGGGATGATTAAAATTGCCATCAAAAAAACCAAGTCCAGGGTTCCTAGGCTTTTAATTGTGGAAAGGAGGGAATTTTCAGAAGTTTTTGCCTGTGTTAAAAGCAACATCTGCTGACATTTCCTTTTTTATATACAATTATTAAATACATAGGATCCCTGGCCCAAACCCTGATAAAACTATTCAGAAGTTAATTCCATGGTAGGTTTCTCTTTTGCTTCAAACAAGCCTACAGCATGTAAACTGTTGATGTTTTTATAGTATTGATATCCTACATATTTCATTGCAGTTTTGGTATATTGTTTGCTGCTCTGGGCTTCTGAGAAGAAAGTATTTTTTAAAAAATCCAATAAAATCTCAAGATAATTAACAAATACTCAGAAATGTGTAAAATATTAACCATTAAGTTGAAATAAACAGATGGGTATATATTTTCCATTCCATTTCCATTTTTATTTATATACCGCCTTTCCAAAAATAAATTTTTGCCCACGGCGGTTCACAACAAATGGAAAAAACAAAGATAACAATAATCATAACATCAAAGAAATATGACAGATAAATATAGTCAGCAACTTAAATCAGAGACAAGATAGTTTACATAAATCAAATATATAGACTTTAAATAAGTGTCCACAACTTGAACCTCTTTTAGGAATCCAGGGACATGTTCAGACCTAAAAATATAGGAGCCTCAGAGAGACAATGTGTGGCCCTCATGTTCCCAGCCCTTGCCTAATCCACCTTTTCTAACACAGAGTGTTTGTGAGGAATGGGAGAGGCAGACAGGTGTGTGAACAGTCTCATCTGGAAGCCTTATCTAAAGTGATTCAGAGATGGGTCTTTTGCTGTGTCTGATCACAGTCCAGGACTTACTTTCTTGAAGCCTGAAGGCCTTTCTGCACTTACTTTAGTTCAGTGATGGAGCCCTTGTCCTCTCCTGGGCCTCATCAGTCCACACAGTAATTCAGATCCATGAGGCTATTCCCCCCGCTGTTATGCTGTATCCACAAAGGAAAGAGCATGATCCACATCAAGAAGCCCTTGATCTGGACCAGAGGCCTTTGCGCCTGAGGGATTCTGGAATGTGTCTATGACACGCTGGAATGAGGCATTCGCTCTTCTGGGCCGGGCAGTTGCGTTCCGACTCACCCCAGCCGTCCCAACACGTCGTAGAGGCGTTCGGGTTTCAGAGCACAAAAATGTTCTCTCCACCCGTTTGGCCCATCCCGGGCTGTTCCCAGCTGTGCCGAAGGGAAAGCATTTGCACGCTCTCCCTCCGTGACAGCCGGGCCCCTCCCCTGGGCTGCCCCATTGGCTCTTGTGCAGCCAGGGGTGGGCAGCCCTGGCGCCTCCCTTCCCTGGGGTCCTGCCTGCTCCAGGGGCTCAGATCAGCCTCCTGGGGCTGTTGGGATCCCCAGCCGACACCACCCACCCCACCCCAGGGGCACCTTACCTGTTTGGTGCCAGGCAGCAACTGGCACCATTGGGCCGGCTGCGCTGGGCACATGTGCACAGCACGGCCTCTGATTCGCCAGGGACCTGCACCTGCGCAGATCGCCCATCGAACCCAGGCAATCAGAGGCTGGGTTCTTTGCATCCTACATTTCTCCAAAGCTGAAGTTCCGTTTATCCTCTAAAATACCCCTTCTGTGGTAACAGTTCTGCAACTTGTTCCTTGGATGGTTCTCAGCTCAGGAAAATGGACAAACCTAACCACACCTTATGAGTGAAAATGGCAACTGAGCTAGATGTATCTGCTGTAGGTCAGGAAGCTCTGATGGTGATGAAGGGAATAGTCAAAATGGAAGAAGAGGAGCTGGCCAGACCTTGTTCACCTGAGGGACTCAGAAAGGGGGGAAGTTCCCCTCTCAATTCAAGCAAGAGGGGTTGAGCGCCTTCCAAAATGGCTGCTACGACAAACGAAAGTGGACCAGGCAAGGGTTTATCAGAGTGTTGGGAAGCCCAGTGGCAGGAGCTCCTCAGCACCATGCAGGCCTCCTGTTCTTGGTGGGGAAACGAGGATGTGGCAGAGACTTTACCGCAAAATAACAACTAGTCCTTCCATTCCATTGCTGAGGCAATCCCTCAGCAGTTGCTCCTAAGTGGGTCTCAGAGAAAGGCCTGCGGTGAAGAGGCCAGTGGAGGCATCTTTGGGAAGAAGAAAGAGGACAATGTGAGGAAGAGGACAATGGGGGTTGCTCAGAGAGGCAGCGGCAGCACTTCAGGAAGTTCTGCTACCAGGAGGCCAAAGGCCCTCAAGAAGCTTTTTGCCAATTCTGGTATATTTGCCATCAATGGCTGAAGGCAGAGCGGCACGCTAAGGAGCAGATCCTAGACCGTCTGATCTTGGAGTGCTTCATAAGTATCTTGCCCACGGAGATGCAGAGCTACCACTATTTATGGATGACAGATGTATCAATGGCTACTAGAACGAATGCCTAGATGCATCTTCCAGGCTGGGGGGGGGGAGGAACTGAGGCGCTTCTAAGGCCATCTGCTGGGACTCGAGAGCAGGAGAAGGTTTGTCCTTGTCTCTGCTTGAGATGCCCATGAGCATTTGGTGGGCCACTGTGTGCGACAGGATGCTGGACTAGATGGGCTGTGGCCTGATCCAGCAAGGCTTCTCTTATGTTCTTATGTTCACTAATCTCTGCAAAATTGGTGCATGGCATTTCTTAAAAGTTATAGAAACAAATAATTCAACTGCTTTACAGAGCATCTTCATTTATATCAGACATTATTATTAGAAGAAGAAGAGTTGGTTTTTATATCCCACTTTTCTCACCCTTAAGGGGACTCAAAGCAGCTGACAAATCTTCAGTTCTTCTCCCTACAACAGATACCCTGTGAGGTGAGTGGAGCTGTGAAAGCTCAGAAGGAGCTGTGACTAGCCCAAGGTCACCCAGCTGGCTTCGTGGAGGAGAGTGGAAACTACCAGATGAGAGTCCAACATTAGTCACAAGATGAAACTGGCTCACAGTTCTAAAATGGAAGGAAAAGAGGAAGCCAAGCTTGTGAGAGGAGGAAAGCTACTGGCAAGCACAGTACCTTATTTATTACTGAGCAAACCTCCATTGTTTACCCCTTAATTTTGTATTGTGCATATGAACAGAAGAAAAGGGCCCCTTGGTTTGTCAAAGTACCAGGTCAAAATTCAGGTTATTCCTGGTTTAGAGGGTACAGTGCCCCCTTCACACTTCTGGTGTTTGCCAAACCTTCACACCTTGCATTGGCTGACTGAAATAAAATCTGTACATACTGTTGCCCAATAACACTTTATTTGGTTTGTAACAGATTCCATTACGTATTTTGCAATATGCTGTATTTGCATCATTGTTATACAGTACTGTATTATTGTTCACCATCAACCAACCTAAGATTATTTTATCCATAAAATGAGCTTTTCAGCTGAATTTTATGTTGGAAATTAGGATTTTTGTTTACCTCAGGACTTCCTTCAGAACCGTTTTGTAACACTCAAGGGAAAAAGCCCTTCAATATGAAAACTGCCAGAGGCAGGGAATGATGGGGTCTGTTGTTTAACAGCTTCTGCAAGGCCAGAACATCAGATTCCAGCTTCTGCGGATATAGAATTCCCATAATTCCTTTGCGATCTACACACTGACTGGCACTGAGAGGAATGGTTTGGGAAACCTTCTCTAGACTGGGAAAGGTTAACTCTGATTTGTACAGTTACTGCGTTCAGAAAAAAGCCACAACCTTACACCTATTTTAGATCATGGTTTAAGGTAATATTCTTGTGCCGTTCACAGGATCCTTTATGGCTCACAGAAGGTTGATAAGGGAGGCTCAGTGGGAGAGGGAGATAAAACAGTTTTGCACCAGAGGTGACCCCCGCCCATGCCCAAGGCTGCTCAGAAGCCATCCCAGAAAGCCAATTCAGTATAGGAGTGATGGACGAAATCCCAGTTCCAGGCCATGTTGTGGATGTGGCGTGACTTCTGGGCCCATTTCTAGATCCCAGCCAGCATCAGTGGCTGCAGAATTTGGCTTCCGCGGCTGGGGAATTCATATCATGAGGGTAGCTTCCTCTCTTTGATGGATGCCCACCTGCCAACTGCTGCCATGCTACTCCCTCACCTGAACCTGTGTCCTCTCAAGGAAGTAGGTAATGTTAAAAAGGCAATAGTTTCTGGCCCTGGCATGCTGGAGGATATCACAGCTGTTTCTGTGTGTAAGAAATTATAGTCACTGAAGAGCTGGCCTCTTTCCCAGACAGTGACCCTTTCTCTCACCAGCAAGTTCAAAACTATGCCTGAACAACACCACTGTCTCATGTCCCCTCCTTTCACTTTCTGTTGATAGGTGTCCTCCAACTTGTCCCTCTGCACTCTTCTTCTCCTATTTCCTCCAGATGCGGCTCGACCACCACAGTCATCATCCATGATAATAACCTAAGCAGGTTCGGATCGACTGAAATCGTAAGATGACGATAACTGGAGAGCAGAGGTTTTCCCATCTCTCCAAGTGGAAGTCTCCTTTTGCTTTCTCCAAACTGTTCTTTTAATCCAGTGGTTCTCAACCTGGGGGTCGGGACCCCTTTGGGGGTCGAATTACCCTTTCAGGGGAGTCGCGACGAGTCTCCCGCCACCCTTCCCTCCCACCTCCCAGCTGCTCTGCCCCCATGGCTGAGGGTCTCCACAACATGAGGAACTCCATTAAGGGGTTGTGGCATTAGGAAGGTTGGGAACCACTGTTTTAATCCATCATGGAGCCCAACCAGAACTCTTCCACTCACAGAAGTGGCATGGTTTCTTAGGCCAACATTGAATCCCTTGATGTTCTGCCTTCTCCTTCAGTCTCTTCTCCTTCTGCCTTTCCCTCAGCCCTTCTCCTTCTTTCCCCCTGGCCAGGCCTCAGGGTAGGAGCAGCTCCTAAGCAAGCCCAAGCTAACCCTGCTTGCGCCTCTTTTTCATAACGCTCCCGCATCTCAGCCATTCAGACCACGTGAAGTCTTAATTAGGAGCAGCTTTGCCACAGAAACATCCCCATCTTTTCTGAATCTTGCACTGGGTCTCTTTACGTTTCCGCAGGGCTTGACGGCAGAGGGCTTCTCCAATGCAAACACTTATTCAGGTTGTCACCTTTATGGGTCCCTTCTAGGGTCGCCACGCCCGCACAGGTTTTTGCCCGGCCTGGCCAGTTGTGTAACTTCTCCCCTGTATGAGTGCGTTCGTGTTCCGTCCGGTTGTAGCTCTGGCTGAAGCTTCGCCAGCAATAACGACACTGATAGGGTTTCTCCCCAGTATGGAGCCGCTGGTGCCTGGTGAGTTTGGACTGACTGAGGAATTTCTTTGCACAGTCAGCACATTCGTAAAGTTTTTCACCAGTGTGAATTCTCTGGTGAGTATGAAGGCTTCTCTGGTGAATGAAGCTCTTCCCGCATTCCCTGCATTTGTAATGTGTCTGCCTGGTGTGTGGACTATCCCGTTTACGGTGCCTTGAATTGAGCTTGACAGACTGCTCTGACGTCATTAGCATCTTCCGCTTCCCCTGCAATGGACCTTCACTGGGGGCTTTCTCCTCAGTCACACTAAGCACACCTTGCCCAACTCTTTTCCGTGAAATATTTCTTGCATTCCACCTGCTACTCTGATTCTTCGAAGGTTCTCCCAGTTTGGAAGCCCGAGTGGTGTTCCTTACTGTGGCTGCCGGGATTATACCAGCTGGGCCCGACTGATCAGAAATATCCCTGTGATCTTCCCTCTCTTCATTCCCATTCTCCTGCCAGGAGCCTGTTTAGAGTCAAAGGGGAGGAAAAAGCTGAACAGAGTCAAGGCTGCACTGAAGGCAAATGGTTAAAGTTAGACATGAAAGAGGGCCTTTTCGGTGGTGGTCCCCAGACTCGAACAGCCTTCCTGTTTGCCAGGTGCTACATTACATGGCTTTCAGCTCCTGGTTGAAACAGACCACTTCACCCAGTCCTGTGATGTATAGTTTCCTCTGGGTATTGCCCTGCTGGGGAGGCCGTGAGCAAGGGAGGGTTATAATATGTTTTTTAAAAGGCTTTATATATTTTCTTTTTTCTTTTTTTGTCACCTGCCCTAGGACTTCTGATGATGGCAGGATATAAACTCTAAATAAATAAATGAATAAGTAGGTAAGTAAATAAATAAATAATCAATCCCATGGTGGCAAACGGTTGGACATCTAGTCGAGAAAAACACATGTGAATGTAAATTTTTATCCTAATTGCACTCAGGCAAGTTGGATCAAGGCCCCACTAGAAAACTTCCCCTGAAATACGTTTTGTTTCCATCCCATAGTTCCTAATAAGAGCTTTATTTATTCCCCCCAGAGACTGAACAATATCTAGGGAAGAGTCACTTAACTACACTCCTCTAGAAGCTTCTAACTACAACTCCCAGCATTCCATGCAAGCAGCTCCACTCTAGTGTAATGTTCATCTATGACAAATGGACGGTCATCACAACAGGCTGGCACAGAATGCTGGGAGTTGCAGGGGGGTGGTTATTTAAGAATTTTTATCCTGCCCTTCACCAAAAGGTCCCAGATCAGGTCAAATTATAAAAAGTTAAAATATACAACATCTTAAAACATATTTAAAACACAATCCTCCTTCCCTCCCTCAGTGGCAGGACGACACCCACAGGAAGTGCCAAAAAACATATAATGTAGATGCCTGGTGAACCTCCAGAGGAGGGCTGTCCCAGAGCCTTGGGGGCCACCACAGAAAAGGCTCTCTTGTGTGTCCCTTCCCTTTGCACCTCTGAGGGAGGAGGAGCTACAATAGGCCCTCTCCTTGAGATCTGCAGTTGAACACTTCTGCGCTAAAGCACAGGGCCTTCCCATAGGAACAGAATTACCCTTCCTTCTGAGATCAAGGACGTCCCCTTAAAATATTCTGAGGCTGTTCCTAGTCAAAGGTTAAGCACAATCAGCAAAAGTATCAATGAATTAAGTATGCAAACTTTGCACCATCCTGAACTTGCAAAAAAAAAAGAAAGAAAGAAATCCTGAAGCTCTCCAGACCTAAAAGCTGAGCCACCAGCTTTGTGTAACCAATCGCGGAATAAAGCAAGATGTCAGCCCACCAATCAGCACTTGGCTCAAGGAGGTAAATATTAATATAAAAGGTGAGTCTCTAGGGGCCTCCCGAAGCTCACCACTAGGCTAGCAATTTGCTGTCGTGCTGTGGCCCCACCCACTGATTTTTTTTCTGCTTGTACCCCCCACTTGGGCAGTCATGAGTGACCCTCTGATGAATAGGTTAGTTTGCTACGGACTTCTGTCTGTGTTTATTCCCACAATGTACTAACCCCCCAAGCCTTCTGCTCTTGGTCAGAAATCACAGACGTTTTCGCACGGGGCTGAACGGAACGCGGAAAAGACAGCTGTGGACACGTCATCCGCATTGCCCGCGCGCGGCTTGCGTTCCGACGTGTCCGCAGCTGTCTTTTCCGCGTTCGAAATGTAGAGCACTTTGAAGTGCTCTACATGCGTTCCAACGCGGACGAGCCGCCCGCAGCCGTTCGGGAGGAGAAGCGTTCGCGCCTGCTTCTGTCTCCCGAACGGCTGCGGGCTCGCCTCCGACGCCGCGCGGCTTTGACAATCAGCTGTTTGACAAACAGCTGATTGTCGATCTGCCTCCGCGGCTGTCTGCGCGCCCCTTGCCGGCATTTGCCGGCTAAGCCAGCTTCGGGCGCTTTGAGGATTCGCACCCAGACGCTCCGGAACGCGTTTACACGCGTTCTGGCGCGTCTGTGTGTGAAAGGGGAAAGCGCCCGAAGCTGGCTTAAGCTTTCCGCCTGAACGCGTTCCGTTTCGAACGCGATGCAGTGCGGAAATGCCTCACTAATCAGACTTTGTCTAGCATATTGGTTTGCAGTTCTCAGTTTGCAGCTTGAAGGAGAGAAAAATGGGAGAAGGTTTTGGAGAAGGGTAAGGATCTTGAAAAGAAGAGGAGTTGGCTTTTCTACCCCACTTTTCTCACCCATTTAAGGGGACTCAAAGTGGCTGACAAAGCTTTCTATTCTTCTCCCCACAACAGACACTCTGTAAGGTGGGTGGGACTGTGAGAGCTCAGAAGAGAACTGTGACTAGCCCAAGGTCACCCAGCTGGCTTTGTTGGGGAGGTCAGAATCAAACCCAGTATTCCTAGATAAGAGTCCAGTTCTCTAATCACTAGACCAAACAGCTTTTTTGAGGACCTATGAAAGAAACTGCATGTTTTTCTTGGGGAGGAAGACAAGGATCAATCTCCAGATACCTAAGTGGTTGAGAGATGGCAATAGCAACCAGCCTAGATTACTTTAAGGAAGCTAGAATGGATGCCAAGGTACATCCGCCAGGTTGGAGAGATAAGACAGGATGCCCCTAAAGGCCATTTGCAGGGAGTTTTGCCTTTGCCTTTCGCTTGAGAAGCCCAGACAGAAGCAATTGGTGTGTCACTGTGTGGGATGGGATGCTGGACTAGATGGGCTGTGGCCTGATCCAGCAGGGCTCCTCTTATGTTCTTCTGTTAATAGTGACTGCATCTTTGTCTACAATAAAAATGGCAGTATGGCTTTGTTCTCTGTGGATTTTTTAAATGATTGTCATGGAAATTCCTCCCACCAATACTGAAGTTTCTTACTTTCTTACCTGCATGCGCTCTGCATTGGTCTGCGGTCGGTCTGACCTTGTAAACTCTGGTGCCAGAAATGGATTCATCGACTCTCACTTCTGGAATTCTTTTCTGCCCACAGTCAGGTCTGCACTGACTGTCAAAGCCAACTTCTTCATCACAGAATTGAAAAACAGTCTCTTCTGCGCTTTCAAAAGGCATTCCTTGCTGATCCCCTTTGGGACGGCTTCCTGGGACATGTTTCTTGAGTTCAGTAGTGAGCGCCCCTTGTTCCTCTGTGGAGAAGAAGCAGCAATTCAGGTAAGAAACTTGCTCCCTACAATGTAGCAAAAAGCACAATTTTCAGCCATTCAACGGGAACATAACCATATGATTTCTAACATCATATGGTTTGGAAGCCCACAAATTACCATGCTGTGAGGAATCCATTGCTGCCTATAGAAAACCGGGGGTAAAGGAACCAGGAGGATGAGTCAACCAATGCCTCTTTCCCGATAAAGTTCATCCATCTTTATTGACAAACTAGAGCAAGTTCAAAGGAGGGCTACCAAAATGATTAGTGGTCTGGAAACCATGTCCGACCTACGAGGAAAGGTTGAAGGATCTAGGAATGTTTAGCCTACAGAAGAGAAGACTGAGAGGAGAAATGATAGCGGTCTTCAGGTATCTGAAGGACTATCACAGTACAGAGGGATCGTCCCTCTTCTCACTTGCAGAAGACGGGAGGACTAGAAACAACGGTATGAAGCTTCAAGAGAGTCAATACAGATTAGATATTAGGAAAAACTTCCTGATAGTGAGGGCGATCAGTCAGTGGAATAGGTTGCTACACCCAGGAGTGGATTCTCCTTCACTGGAGGCCTTCTAGGAGAAGCTAGACCTACATCTGTCTGGGATGGTTTAGGAAATCCTGCATTGAGCAGGAGGTTCGGCTTGATGACCCTAGAGGTCCCTTCCACCCCTATGATTCTATGATCAGGCCAACCAAGGCAGTATTATACTTCTGCCTGAAGCCAGAGCAAAAGTGATCAAGATAATCCATTTCTTCCAAGCATACCTGCAGCTTGGTTTCCACGGCGCTCTCTAGTATCTTGCCCAAAAAGGGGATATTAGCAACTGGGTAAAGGTTGTTTAATAGCACTTCAGGAGGATTTGTACTACAGCGTTTTTACCTGCTGTGGGCGCATCCCCTTCCCACACTGAGGCATTTGTCACTTCCTGGACCCACCCAGCCGTACCCCTTTGACTAGCCTTAAGGATCAAGGAGCAGGATCTAGGAGACAAGTGGATGGCCGAACCCCTGCAAGCTGCTTGTCCTCTTCCTCACACCACAGTAATGGAAACTGCCCCTGGGTTACCCAGCAGTAGTGCTTTTGTTTATTTATTTATTTACATTTTTATCCTGCCTTATACCCGCCGAAGGTCTCTGGGCGGGTAACAACATCTAAAATCAAACATCATTAAAACACCACCACCATGTATTAGAGCAGTAGCATCTGCAAGTGGGAAGGGAAAGTATATTCCCATTTAGCCAAAGGCCAGGGCAAAGAGGTGCGTCTTCACTGCCTTCCTAAATGTGTACAGTGAAGGAGATAGACGCACCTGTCCATCCACCATGCATACATGGAGGCTGAAAGTGGTGTCTACAGATGCACAGAGATGCTGACATACACACATCTGAGCTACACATAACGGACACAAAGACAGCGCTGGCCACAGCGTTGTCTAGCTAGGATGCAGTAATGGTGGAGAGATAATTCCTCCATTATTGCCTAAATTTCACAGCTTTCAGCCCTGCCTATCTGATAGGGTCTGCTTCAAGCTGCAATCCAGTCCAGCAAAGCTGAAGGCACCATCCTGGAATAAAGAAGGAGAAGGAGAGGCGTTTTTTATACCCTGCTTTTCTCACCCTTTTAAGGGGACTCAAAGCAGCTGACAAACCTTCTGTTCTTCTCCTTACAAAAGACACCCTGTGAGGTAAGGGGGACTGTGAGATCTCAGGAAGAGAGCTGTGACTAGCCCAAGGCCACCCAGCTGTGTTGGACTGTAGACTCAATCTGGGGGACCACCAGTAAGAGTCTGGCACTAAAACCACAAGACCAAACTGGGCCATGTGGTACGCTGCATGCTTCTGTGGGAAAGCTACTGTACAGAACTGGTATCCTCACACAAAAAGGGGAACGTGCCTGGCAAGCGCCAGAGAAGTTGGGAGCGTTCAGTTCTGAAGTGGGAAGGACAACAACTCACCTGTGAAGCATCCCAACTCAACTGGTGGGCAACTATCTCCAACATCACCTTCCTCTTTGGCCTCCTTACACAGTTGCTTCTTCGCATTGTCAGAGGTCTGGTCCGCCTCAGAGACAGGAGCAGCCGGCACCTCTTCAAATGCTATTAGCTTCTGAAAACAACACAGTGATGCTATTCAGAAAGAAATGGCGGAAATGGAGGTGAACATCTTGAAAATGGAAGAGGAAGAGGTTCATTCATATTTGTACCTGGCTTTTTCAATGCATGAAATCACCCCTCTTACTTTCCTCACAACCAGCGAAAGCTTTTCTCCTTCAGTTAATTTTGCCTTTAATTCTGGTCTAACATCCAAAGAGCTCAAGTGTTTCTGAACTACAACATCTTTCTGTTCTACCACATCTTTCTGAACTACCATATTTTTCTGAACTAACATGTGTTTCTGTTCTACCACATTTCTGTTCCAAGTGTATTTGAACTGCTATGTCTTTCTGAACCACCATGTTTCTTTTCTACCACATCTTTCTGAACTACCCCCACATCATGCTTTGTCACTGACCAGACTGGAAAGGGTTCATTGGAGTTGGGATTCAACAAACCCTAGGAGGCCCCATATTGGCCATTCTTGCTCTAACCATGACTCTCCTTGGTTCTGTCACTCTTACACAGTATTATTGGTGGGCTTGAACACATAAGAAATCATCTCCTGACAAACACAAATGCCCTCACCTGCTGTTCCTGCCTCATAGCTTCCTCTTGCATCTGCAAGAAATCTTCAGCTAGGGTCACAGCCTGGGGACAGCTCTCCGGGTTATTTCCTCTGACCCAGCTCTGGATCTCAGGAGGGAGAACAGTCAGGAACTGCTCCAGAACCAGCATTTCCAAAATCTGCTCCTTGGTGCACCTCTTGACTTTTAGCCACCTTTGGCAAAGTTCCTGCAGCCGACTGTAAGTCCCTCGTGGCCCCTCAGCTTCCTGGTAACAGAAATGCCTGAAGTGCTGCCGGTTCCGTTCCCGGATGCGGGTATCTTCTTGCAAGATGGCCGCCTTTACCTTCCCATAATCCTCCCTGTCACGAGCATCCAGCCTGCTGAAGGCCTGTTCAGCTTCTCCTCGGAGGGCCGGAAGAAGCTGGGTGACCCACTCTTCCTTGGGCCACCGGCAGGCTTCAGCCACTTGCTCAAAGGAAGACAGAAAGGTCTCGGCATCATCCCATGGCATGGGCTCCTCAGACAATGATGCCATTGCAAATCTGGATTGCTGGGAGTCCATTATCTTCAAGAAGTCCTGCCATTGGGCTTCCCACTGTTGATGTAGCACGTCATGTGGCTCCTGCTTCACCTGAGGAATTGGGATTCCTTGACTTAGTCTCCTCATTTTTCCAGTGTGAAGCATCCTCGAAGACTTTCCCGTGTCTTCCTCACCTGCTTTGAGAGTTGCTGGGCTGTGGTCCTGAACTTTGAACCCCGTCTGCATCCATTTCTCCAAGGCTGCCTGACACTGGAGACTAACTCCTACCACTGCCATCTGTTCAACAGCCATTGTGCTTCTGGGAAATGACACGTGTATGCCAAGGACAATGGACGGCAACCGAAGGCAGCGTTGGCGAGATGAACAGCTTTCTTGTCTCCTATGGGCCTCTAGGTGTCATTGATGCAACAACACAGAAACTAGTGGTGTCTGAGATAGACATAACAGGAACTTTATTGAAGACAAGGAGAAGATAAGCTGTCAGGAATGGAGAGAGGAACTGGAGATCACCAAGTAAGTTACCTTAAAACTCTAATGATAAAAATTTGGGAAGTATTTTGGGGGGTATTCAGCTGACAAACCTGAGGCAATGCAACCATTACTTGCAAGCGCTGTTTCATCAAGCTATAAGGAAAAACAGAAACAGAAAGGGATGGACACAGTTCTCTATCCAGGTGGGCGAGATCAGGACAGGACTTCTGCACCTTTAATGGAAGGATAGAAACTGAGTCAGCATCCGCAACGGTTGAGAAGCATTTTAATCTTCATTTTATTTTGTAATAAATGTTATATACTTTCTAATTTCTGGATTTTTGCCACACGCCCCTTGTAAACAACCACCCTGCAGTTCTTCTACCCACAAAATGAGTTTTCACTATAATTCTTTACAACGTTCAACATTATTATTTTCTTCTGGGTGACCGGTACACATTTCTAGGAACCATTGCTCTTCAGAGTCAAACGACAAGAGATGTGGAGGGATAGAGAATTTCTCTCGACTCTTTCCAAACCTGTGTATGCTATGCATAAAAAAGTCACCTTTTTTTCATAAATGTGTGGAAGAAGCAATGCCAGTTGATGTACTTGGACTGTGGTCACACTTAAGGTTTAATCCAGCTTCAGTCCACTTTCAGAGTAAGAGACTACATCAGCAAAGTGACAAGCTGTTTTCTTTCAGTGTTAAGTAACTCAGAAAATTAACCTTTGGGATAGTTAATGTGGAAAGAAAATTACTGGTCACTTCGATGATGTGTTCTCTCACTCTGAAAGTAGACTGAAGTGGGTGTCTTTTGCTGTTGTTATTGCTGCAGATATGAAAGGCACAGAACCCATGCCCTCCTTTTCATGCTGCAACCGTATTCGAACTGGTTCTCAGTGCAGTTCATTAAACACAGTACATTAAACACAGTTGAGGATGAGCCTTTTTTCCCTCCCTCCACCTTGCTGCTGGCTTACTCAGAAATAAAAGATTCCAATTCCAGCTCCAGCTCCTCTCCTGCAACACGGCAGCATTAACAGAGGTATTTATTCTGGAACAGCCCCCTTTCTCCCTGGATATTCTTTGGTGCTTTTTCTTATGATAAATACACAGCATTCTCCTTGTTGGGGCTATTGGTTGAGCACCTCAACTGGCACCACTACACAGTTTTCTTGGCAGAGATACAGAAGTGGTTTGCCGTTGCCTAACTTCCGGGGAGAGACCGGGTACTGAACTAGCAACACTCTGCCATCCAGGTAGTTTTGCTGTACCAGCGATTTGCCAAACTCCCCTCTATCTTGTGTTCTTGGCAGAGATATAGAAGTGGTTTGCCATTCCCAGCTTCCAGAGATTGAACCGGCAACCTTTTGCTTTCCAGTCCAACATTTCCTGCTCTTTCCCAACTTGTCACTCAGCCCCAGATTATGCTTTCTCTTCCCTGGGGAAATGAACCCAACGACATTCACACGTTTTGCAGATATGCTTTTAAAATAGTTGCTTCCGTGGATCTGAGCAGCAGGAAGGGTTTTACCTAAATGATCTGTAGAGGCGCTTATATTTTGCTTTTCTTCTCTCTCTCCAGACTCCCTTTCCTTTCCTTTGCGTGCGATTAGTGCAGATCAGCGTGCGCAGAGATCTGCACGACTCTACACGCCCTCAAGCCACCAGTTTCCCCCCGACTGGCTGTTGAGAAAGAGGCAATTAAAAAACTAAAATAAAATCGTTTCCTCTTCCCTTAGGTGGCCTGTGCAAAAAAAGAAGGCGAGAGCCAATGACGTCTTTTAGACTTGCCAGGCTGCCTGGGAAATGTAGTTCTTAGGTTTCCATAAACTCCCAGGCAGGAAAAGTAGTTCTAAAATAAATTGTGCCTTTCAGGAGCAGACATCGTATTATTCATTCTTTCAGAACAGCTAACTTTTTATTTTCTTAAATATTTGTATTAATACACACAGTAGGTTTCTGGGGTAAGTCTACAACCATCTGAAAAGGCAGACCAGTATTTATATTTTTAATTATGTTTTACTATTTTATATGTTTTAATCTCATTGAAACCCGCCCTGGGTCCATTCAGTGAAGGGCTGGATATAAGTTTTCTAAATAAATAATAAATAAATAAAAGTCTGTATGGTTTTTATTGGCTGCTTTGTCTAGGGATCATGAGATCTATAGTTCCCAAAAAGGAATGCTTTGAAATCTTAATATAATACCCATTTTTCAAAGGATGGACCATGAGGTTGGGCCAACCCTGGTTCTTGGCAGGGCTGGGAATCAAACACTGGGATCATCAAAAGATCAGAGGGACGTATGCATATACCACTTTCATTGTATACTGTCACAATGTTATTTTTCTTCTTATGCCTGTTTATGTTGATATTATTATTAATATTATTGCTTGAAAGCACCAAAAGTGTTTTTTCCCCATGGTTCACAGCCAAAGTTTGTTAGTTCATCCAGTGGTGCATGGATAAATCATCTTGGTAGAACCCAGTTCTTCTATAATATTTCTGGCACAGAGACTGAGATCCTGTTCAGACAGGGGGGAAACAGCAGCAAGCGTATGTGGGGCAACTCCATCAAAGGACCACCATATTCCCTCTAGAAAGTTCTAAAAACGATTGCTGGAAACCCCAGCCCTGGTCATGGGTTTTCCCATGGTCACACGGTTTCCCAAGAGGTCTCCAACACATATGGCGCTGCTCTTGTGGGGCTGCCCATCTCTGATGCCACCTGTCAAGTTCACAGTTAGCTCAGCAAATAGATATCACACTGGGGCTGGAGGAGGTCTGGATGGAGGTGTCCTTTGATGCCTAGGACAGAGAGAGGAAGGAAGAAACAAACAAACAAACAAACAGACTAAGTGATACTTGGAAAGTGAACAGTGGAGGCACTGAGTTGAAAAGCCTGGTAAATGTGTCAGTAGGAGGAATATAGGGCCATTATGTGGTGCAGTTGTCATGCATATCTGTGCACGCTGGGATAGCTTCTAGGTAGCACCATCTGCGCTTGCAGGAGGTGTTTCCACACCCCAGCATCCACTAGCAGTGGGGCATGAAATTGGGCACCACACCCATCCAAAGCTTACTTCCCCTGGCCACCAGAGAGACCATTCATAACTCTCCGGGTGCCGGGGCACATCAAGAGACTGAAAACGTGAGTGCGCATGCGTGGTGCATCACCATCATCCTGGTGGTGGCCCTGGTACACGCTCAGTCACACTGGCATCCAGACCCACAACGGCAGCATCTGGATGACGCCCAGGCACGCACCTCTACTTCCAGAGCTAGTTTGGTCTAGTGGTTAGGGAGTCGGACTCTTATCTGGGAATACTGGGTTTGATTCCACCCTCCTCCAACCTTAAACCACCCTGAGAAAATAAAAGAGCTGAGAAAATCCAAAGAGATGTCTGCAACTGTTCAGCATTATATGGACACACGCAGAAATGAAAGTTCTTAGAAGTACAGGGTGCAGTACACTAAAGCTCACCCTTCTCTCTGGTACAAGATTGGCTATTCTTTTGAAGGCTTATTTACTGAGGTAAAGCTTATGAAGGGTTAATAACAGATAGAAAATTAGATAAGAGATTTGCAATAG
>MTQE01002839.1:336161-361840 GCA_014337955.1 Aspidoscelis marmoratus | reverse complement strand
CCAGCCAAGTCAGGATTCCTAGACAGTCCTTTCTCTCTGGCTTTTTTTTTTCTTTCTGAAGGAGGGAGGACAGATAGTGACAGCCACTTCCTTTTCCTTTTCCTTTTCCTTTCCCTCCTCCCCCGTCCCGTCCCCCCCCCTTGCTAGACAAGCGCTGATGCTGCTGTCAGCCCGCCTGCAAATCTGCAATCGCCGCAGGTGTTCCTGCCAGAAGCCTTTTGCCCCATCGGTCAAGTCACGTCGCGGGTGAGTTGCAAGGTGGTGGGAATTGGGGAGAAGAAGATCTGGGGTGGGGTGGGGTGGAGTTGGGGGGTTGGAGGGGGGCTCTGCTCTTTTCCTGGGAGACAAAAGGCGGCGGAGGCAGAGAAATGAAAGAGCAGGGACACCCATTTCATTCGGAAGGACCTCGGCCGCGTCCACACGGTGCGCGCGCCGCTTGCTCTGGTTCCTCGGAGGTCGTCGGGGAAGGAAGGCGGAGAGCGAAGGGACTGTTCTTCTGACCTTCCCCGTCACGCAAAGTGAGGGCTCCCTCGGGTTGCCAACGCACCTGCAGCGAAAGGAGCCTGTGCTCTTGAGCTGTAGGTTGATGGACGTGCAGGGGTCATGCACGGGACTGGCCGGCTCGCCTCTTGCCCGCCCTGCGCCTCCTCGGAGTACTTTTGGAGGCACAGCTGCAGTGGCCGGTGGAAACGTTGGCAACTTCCTCGTCCGGCTTTTAAAACGGGAGATCGGGAGAAGGGCAGAAGGTGCCCGTGGGGAAAAGAGGCTGGGGATCCTATGCTCACGTTAAACAGACAAAGGGAAAAGGGAAGCTTGAGCCAGCCCGCTGAATTCCCTCTTCTGCACCTGTCCTGTCATCTGCAACTGTGGGTACAGCTGCCAAAGTTCTGGGAGCCCCTGTGGTCCCCTCGTTGATCCATTGATGGAAGATCCAGGAGCCCTGTGGTTTGCTCTTCTGTGAAATAAAGGAGTAGAAGCTCTGTAATTCCCACCACTATGCAATTCTGAAAGGGGTAGGAGCCCTATGGTTTCCCCATCTTTGTTCCTCCACAGCAGTCTTAAGAAAGGCGTTCCCTTCTCCAGTGTATAATTTTGTGGGTTCGTATGGTTGAATTGCCTGGAAAGCAGAGGGCTACATAAGAACATAAGAGAATATAAGAGAAGCCCTGCTGGATCAGGCCACAGCCCATCTGGTCCAGCATCCTGCCTCACACAGTGGCCCACCAGTTGCTTCTGGGCTTCTCAAGCAGAAGACAAAGGCAAAACCTTCATCTGCTCTTGACTCTCTGCAAATGGCCTTTAGAAGCATCCTGCCTGCTTATCCAGCCTGGAGGCGTCAATTCTAGTAGCCATTGATACCCCTGTTTTCAATTAATTTATCTAACGCTTTCTTAAATCTATCTAGGCTGGTTGCTGTCACCACCTCTTCTGGTGGTAAATTCCATAGACTGGGGATCAAACCGGCAACCCTCAGATTTCCAGGCAGCCACTCCGTGACTGCATGGGCAGTTCTATGCAGTTTTCTTGGCAGGGATACAGAAGTAGTTTACCATTACCTGCTTCCAGGAAGACTGGGAATTGGCAACCCTCTGCTTCCCTGGCAGCTACAAATACTATTGTAACCCGCCCTGAGACCTTCGGGTATAGGGCGGGATAGAAATACAAATAAATAAATAAATAAATATATTTATTATATATTAATTTATTTGTGGCAAAAAAGTAAATAAAAATTAGAACAGTGTATGTTGCCTACTGCCCAGTCCACAAAAAGATCAGTCGATCAGTAGATTTTTTTAGTCATTTTTTTCAGACTTTATTTCTGCTTCTTTATAAAAGCTGGAAATGCAACCATAAATATAATACCAAGAGAGAAAAAAAGTAGCTACCAGAAGACTTAGAACGCTCTGAATAGCACAGGATCTTCCCCCCCCCCCTTCAGCTATATGCTGTTCCGTGTTTGAAACGCTCAGAACTCTCTGTTCCAAGTTGGAATGTTCCAAATTGAGAAACGTCTGCATATCCCTGAAATAGATGTTCACTTATTACCACCATCCACGCCCTGTGGTGCTTGCTTACATGCACAGAGAATACTACTGCTGAAGATTAGTTTGGTGAGCCAGTTTGGTCTAGAATTTAGGAAACTGGACTCTTATCTGGGAATACCGGGTTTGATTACGTCCTCCCCCCACGAAGCCAACTGGCTGACCTTGGGCTAGTCACAGCTCTCTTCTGAGCTCTCACAGCCCCACCTACCTTACAGAGTGTCTGTTGTGGGGAGAAGAAAAGAAGGTTGTCAGCCACTTTGAGTCCCCTTAAATGGGTGAGAAAAGCAGGGTAGAAAAACCGGCTTTTCTTCTTCTTAAGTAAATGTATGAGTTACAGCCTTGGTTACAAAGCAATCCAAGCATTTACTTGCCTCTTGGTAGCATAGCAAAATAAGTCTGAGGAGCAGGAGCATGTACAGAGTTCAATAGCACAGTTCTAAGACAGAATCACATCAGGTAAGTAAAGCATAAGGAAAATCAGATAGATAGACTACATTCACACTATATCCACCTTTCTGGCTAAATCACATGACACACGTAAGCCAATAAGCAATGTACAAGCTGAGGTCACTTTTGGTGGTTAATTGTTTTGAGAACTTGCCCTTTCATCCTGAATTGGATTCACAGGCTCCCAATTAGCGTTATCTTGTCCTTGGAGTGCCAGGTGCTCTCTGGCTCCAGGCAGAATTGACAGTAAGGGGTAGAAAATTTTATTTTGAGACTTTTCTCACAGACTAGATGTTACTAGAAATTTCTAAGATGGAAACGGTTTGGTTTCTTTCTGTTTACACAAAATGACAGGGTCTTGGGGATTCCCGCCACACATGAGCAGGTGAACCAAGGTAAGGCCCTCACGTAGCCATTTAGGCCAGGTTGTAGGATGTTCCATCTAGCAGATTCCAGCCCCAGTGTTGAAGTGCGGTGCTATATTGAATGTTTTGTGATGTTTGAGTTTTTAGTTTTGTTGCTTCTGTATTTTAAATACTGTACACAAATCAAATCTCTCCTGCTACAGGAAAAACAGCGGTGGGTGAACTCCAGGGGCAAATTCACACCTCCTGTCCCCTCTGAGGGACGGGAAAGGTGAACTTGCCTGTGCGTGCACTAGCATTCACACTAACAAATGCTAGTACATGCGTTTCCTCTCCCGGTACGTCCGCAGACTTACCTGAAGTGTGGACTCATGTCCGGGTACCGCCATCTTGAGCCCTGATGTTGGTGCCAGTGCACATGTGTCATCACCATCACCAGGACCGTGATGACACGCCACACACGTGTGCTCATATTCTAGGTCACCTGACACACCAGCACGCTCGCTAGCCTGCCTAGCACCATAGAAGTATGGATCGGCTCGCCAGAGACAGGAGAGGTGGCCTCCAGTGAGGTAAGTGCACATGCAGAACAGTTAATCGTGCTCCACACGTAGTTGCCTTCCAGTGCGCTCCTGCAGAGAAGGACCTGTTTCTGAGTCGGAAACAGCTCCTTCAAATGCAGGTGTCCACCTGGGAGGGCACTGGAAGGTAGCTACAGGGCCAAGTGCGGAAAGGCCCCAGGTCAGTTAATCAACTTACTCTGGGAACTGCTAAGAGAGCCAGTCAGTGGAGGTGCAACACAGTTGCAGGAAAGGAAGCTGCTAACCGATGATGCAGTTGACCCCTGCTGAAGGGGAACTGCTTAAGGGCAAACATTTGAAAGGACTTTAGCCACAACGATGTCTATTCATGCATAAATTAACCTTATATTAAGTACCTCGTCAGAACCATTAATTTAATTCCACTTTCAGCTGGCCCTGGTGACATAGGACTTTAACGGCACTTGTGAGATGTTAATGCAAAAGTATCCTTTCTGTTAACACACGCCTTGCCTGTTGTGATTGTGAGTGCTCTTGTTAGAAAATAAATGCACTAATGTGAGGATAGACCTGTAGTAAGGCCTCTTGCTTTGGGGAAGGCCATCAGGGCTATCTTCAGCCACAGGCTAAGGTGGGCATACCATACCATACCATAACAACACAACACCACACTACATAATGTTTATTTATAATGGCCCTTTCACCAAAGGGTGGCACAAAATAACATATACAGTCATCACATCAGAGAAATACAGCAAGTAAAGAAATCTATTTCAATAAATAAAACATCAAATATACAGTACATCAATGTAAGCAATGTACAGAATTCTAATAATAAGATACGTAATCTAAGAAATTACAGAAGAAGAAGAGAAGGGTTAGACAAATTCATGGAGGACAGGTGTATCCATGGCCACTAGAATGCGTGCCTAGGTACTGCCTCCAGGCTGGAGAGACAGGCCCCTCAAAGGTCGTTTGAAGAGATTCAAGAGCAAGTGAATGCCCAGAAGCAATTGGTGGGCCACTGTGTGGGACAGGATGCTGGACTAAATGGGTTGTGGCCTGATCCAGCAAGGCTCCTCTTACGTTCTAAAGTTCCGGTACATGGAGATGCCTCCTGTTTTCTGGAACAAGGTCTTTGGTCCTCTTTGAGCCTCCTCAATCCAGATCTTGTTCCAGTTTGGAGTAGTGCTAGGTACACCATTGTATAAAGGACTGCTAACAGTGAGGTGCGTTTACTTTTATTTTTCTAATTTGGTGTTTAGTTTCTGATGACAGCTTACTTCTGCATCCGTGTGTTTGTGGTACATCTTTACTTCTACATTATTTCTTTCTGGGAATTAACTATGGCCTAGATTGCATTGGAGTGGGTAGTTAGGCCATCAAGCGTTCCATTCTGTCCAGGGCCACCATCGCTGAGAATAGCTAGTTTGCAGGATGTCTTTGGCCTAGAGATTTGCTCGGTTTATTAAATCCTGTTTTCCTATTTTCCCCCTCAAAGTTCTGCCACCGGCAGTTGAATGATGGAAAACGAAGAGGTCATTGACCTGAAAATGCTTGAAGAGACAAAACCTTGTGGGCCGTTATTGGCTATTGATGGTCACATTTCGGGGTTTCATCCCCTGAAAGAAGAGTCAGAAGTCCAGCACATACCAAAAGGTTCCCCGAGTATCATTCCAGGCTTAGAGGAAAGTGGCTCTGTGGAAGCGACTTCCTATATATGCTCCGAATGTGGGAAGAGTTTCTGCAGCATATCCAGCCTCATCAGCCATCAAAAAAGAAACCATTCGGGAGAAAAGCCATTTAAATGCTCTGACTGCGGCAGGAGCTTTCACCAGAGCTCGGACCTTGTGAAACACGAGAGGATTCATACGGGGGAGAAGCCCTACCAGTGCTCTGTGTGTGAGAAGAGATTCAACCAGCGATCATACCTTATCGTGCACGAACGGTTCCACACCAAAGAGAAGCCCTATAAGTGCTTCTTGTGTGGGAAAAGCTTCTGCTCCAACGCGCACCTCATGACCCACCAGAGGACCCACACGGGCGAGCGGCCGTACCAGTGTCCCGACTGTGGCAAACGATTCACGACCAGCTCGAACTTTGTCAACCACAAGAAAACCCACACGGAGGAAAAACCGTTCAACTGCTCGCTCTGTGAGAAGAGCTTCAAGCGGAGCTCCAACCTCATCCAGCACGAGAGAACTCACACGGGCGAGAAGCCCTATACATGTCTGACCTGCGGGGAAAGTTTCGCCTCCAACTCAGGCCTCGTGAAACACCAGAGGAGCCACACAGGAGAAAGGCCTTACAAATGCTCCTATTGCGGCAAGAGTTTCAGTCAGAGCATGATCCTGACTCAACACGAGAGAACACACACTGGAGAGAAGCCATGTAAATGCCTCATCTGCGGGAAAAGTTTTCGTTCCAGCTCAGACCTCGTTAAACACAAAAGGATCCACACAGGAGAAAAACCCTATAAGTGTTCCCTGTGCAGTAAAAGCTTCACAACCAGTTCCGATGTGGTGAAACACGAACGAACGCACACGGGCGAGAAACCGTACAAGTGCGGGACGTGCGGCAAGAGTTTCAGTCAGAGCGCTCACCTGATGCAACACCAGAGGATCCACACGGGAGAAAAACCGTACATGTGCCTCACGTGTGGCCGATGTTTCACTTGCAGTGCACATCTCGTAGTGCACAAAAGAACCCACAAAGAGGGAGAAGACTTTAAAGCTTAAACCTCTTTTAGTTGTGCAGGGCAAAGGTTTTACTGCCCAGTCTGATGTAGATCGAGCATCAGGAAATGCCAGGATGGCAAAAACTTTTTAAAAACACAATTCTGTGCATGTTTACTGGGAAGTAAATCCTGTGTGATTTTGTCGGACTATGTGCCACAGTAAACGTGCATTAGAAAGCCTTTGTGTTCTATGCAGTAATTAAACCAGGCCTTTGGGAAAGATTTTAGAACTTAATTTACTGGGGATTACACAAAAATAAAACAGAATGTAGCAACTGATTTGTTCCCGTTGTGCATGGAAAAAGAATCCTGATAGGAGAGAAGCCATACAAATATCAGACTGTGCCAACAACTGAGGAAAGATCCCTGTACCTTACTCAGAAATGCCGAAAACAAACCCTGAGTTTCTTAATGACTACTGCTACTAGAATTTGCAAAATATTGCTTTGGAGGCTATCTGAAGCATTCAGAATGTCTATGCCCCCAAATACATGGGCCTGAAGTTTCTAGGTGTTTCACTAGCAATCTCTGTCCAAAGTCACGGAGGGCCACATGTTGGCATGATTGTGGGTCCTGAAAGATTGGCACTGGCTACCAGTTCTGTTCTAAGTCTGATTCAAGGAGCTCATGTTTTTTAAAGCCCTAAACGCCTTGGAGCCTGGATATCTCACCTTCTAGCAGCCCCACCATGCTCAGATGTGTGAGAGGTGGTGGCATGTGAGGTGTGTCTTCTATAGTGGCCCCAGAAATTGGAACATGCTTTAGAGGTCAGATGTAGGTTTTCATGGCTGGTCTCAGTCTTGTTTGTAGCAGTTTTGGGGCTGTTGTGCCGTGTTCCAAAACATGCCACAGCAGTTTCAAAACTGCTACAAATAAGATGCTTTGGAGGCATATAAAATCGTTATATGATTTTAGGTGCCTGGTTAAAGCAGACCTTTTCACCCATGCCTTTGATGTTTGGCTCCTTCTGAAGACCTTTTTGCATGGAAGTAGGTGCAAAGGCTGATCTGGGGCTGTATTGGGAGCACCGTCTGCACGCCTGGCATACTTGTGGAGAGAGATGCACTGGGATGGGAGCAGCTCCGTGGCGTCCCCAGGCCGTCCGTCCCCATCTTTGAAGTACAAAAAAGTCCCAGAGTGTTGTCCTGGCAGGGAGGAAGGGAAGGCTATATTTTATTTCTTGATTTTATTGCTGGGGAAGCAATAGATGGCTCTACCCACCCCACTCTAGGTGTCAAGAAAGCTGGGAGGGGCAGCCAAGAGTAAAGGGAGGCAAAGTAAGGGCTCACCCTAACTGATACGGTTACTTCCCCTAACTGATATGGTTTCTCCAAGACTGCTAGTTATCCACGTGACTCAAACTTGCAGCATATCAAATTAAAGGGCACTTTGTCAGTTATTTTTCCAACTGCTGCCGTCATGCGGCGGCTGACAAAATGGCGGCCATTGACAAAATGGCACCTGCAGAGAGGGAGCAGGTGAGGAAAAAAGAAAAGCCCATGCTGCATCTTGGGAATAAATGTGGGGGAAATCGTGGTTTTCTTCATCATGATCTTACCCACTTACCATTCACATAGGCACTGGTTTGTGATGGAATAACGGCATCTTCCTAGCCTCAATTTCCTGGGACTAAGCACCACTGCGGAGAATTGTACTGAAGGCCCACCTGGCCATTGCCCTGAGGGTGCGGAAGCGGAAAGGCAGCTTAGAAAAGACTGGCAGCATAGAAACTGCGATAAAATTACTGGAATTTTATTTATTCCATGCAGAAATAAATGGCATTTTCAAGCACTCCTGTAGGTAGTTCTTTTGAAATAAATGGATGGCTGTTTGGGTGTTTTATACAAGCTTTCTTTATCAAGAACTCAGATCAGATTCCCAGTTGTCTGGCTCTTATTTTCCCAGCTACCTCGCTCAAGGTGCTTAATTTCTGAAAATCCAGGCTGTGCTCAGTTCTTGGTTGTGCAAATTCTTTTTTTTTAATGCTTTATTTACCATTTTTTATTATTTGCCACACAAAAAAACTTTACAAGCTAATCTTTACACAACCTTCCATACTCCCCCCATCCCACCCATCCAATCGCGATGCTGACAAATGGTCTTGTATCTTCAAAAACGCTTCTTTCAACGGTCCAGGGAGAATGTCATCTTCCAGCAGTATACAACCGTCTCCACCATTCTTTCACCATTGGCCGCTGTTGTTCTCCCTCGTACAGAAGCTCGTGTCCATTAAAAACATCAAATTTATAAAGGTCAAGAATAACACCATACCAGCTCCCCAGAGTCCACTTGGTTTTGTGTTTCCTCCCTGCTGCTATAACCAACATCGTTGCCCACATAAAATGGTTTACTTCATACTTATATTCCGCCATCCTTCCCTTACCCAGATAAATCTGCAATGAGCAGAGTTCTGGATAGCCTTGAAGTGATGCTTGCAGGATGTCCCTCGTCTGGACCAACACCATCTCCCCAAATCAAACTACTTCCGGGCACATACGCCACAAATGAATGTATGTTCTTCTTCCACCACAAGATTGTGCAAATTCTGAAGGAGAAAGGGAAGTGTAATGAAAAAGTGAGAAATTGTGGCAGTATCTATTTTTTGCCAATTAGCACTCCCCTGTGTACAGGATTACCATTCTCAATCTTTTTGCAGAAATAAAACCGATTGAGGTCATTGGAAGGAGTGGCTGGAGTTTAGTGGTGAAACAAACTGCCTAGAAATGGGAGGGTTGCCAGTTCAATCCTCAAAAGTAGGCAATGGCAAACCAGTTCTATATCTCTGCCAAGAAAACTTCATAGAGGTGTCTGGGAGTGTTTGTAGCTCAGCAGTAGAGCAAACTGCCTAGAAAACAGAGGGTCACTAGCTCAATCTCCAGCCTCTCCTTGGAAGTAGGTAATAGCAAACCACTTCTGTATCTCTGCCAAGAAAACTGCAGAGATACCTAAGGAGGTGCTCATATAGTCGACCAGAGGCCTTTTTGCACTACAGCGAAAACACCTTAGAACACTTTGGCCCAAACGTGTCTAAGACACTTGCCCATCCTCATTAGCAGGTAAAGGACGCGTTCCAAACATGCGGATGGGAAGGTGTCTTAGATGCGTTTGGGCCAAACTAAGTCCCTTCCCCGGCCTCCCCCATTGGCTCCCTTGGAGCCAGGGGTGGGGAGGCCTGCCTTCCCTGGGGTCCTGTGAGCTGCATAGGCCCAGATCAGGCCCATGCAGGTGGTGGGACCCCCACCCAACATCCCCCAACCCACCCCGGGGGCATGCGTGGGTGAACAGGGCTTACCTTCTTGCGGCTGGGTTGCAACTGGTGCGAGTAGGCTGGCAATGTTCTGCGCCTGCGTACGGCGCGGTCCCTCATTGGCCAGGCACCCGCCTGGCTTCAACTGGCCATCTACGCAGGCGTGGGTGCCTGGCCAATGACGACCTCGTGCAAAAAGGCCTCAGGAGCCAGTCATGATTCGGTGGTACCCAACAACAACATAAGTCTTTATAAAACAGCCCAAGGTTGAGAGAAAGGGTAGGTTTCAAGGGGCTGAAGCTAAATGTCTTTTGCATGATTAGATTCTCTCATGTGCCTGCTGTTTTTTAATTCCAATTTGCTCAAAAAGCAAGTAGCCCCTACCATGTACAACTGAACTCTGGCTCATCCATTTTTTTGAATAAGTGGCACATGAAGGAGGCAGAGTTAGAAGCAATTCTTGGATTACTGACACTGACTTTGACTGGATGGAAATACATTTTTAAAAAATTTCCCTAGGAAGATGACATTATCAATGGAGGAAGTGGTGTACTATACTGGTTGAATTTCTTTTTTAAAATAACTTCAATTATTAGGTAAGAAAATACAGAAACTATTACAGAACAAAAAAGTAACCACAACATGGAGAAGGCAAAAAGTGAAAAAATAATGATGTGACTAAAAGCAACTTCCAGTCTTTTTTCACAAATGAGAACAGGTTCATACTGAGCACCTGTGACAGACACGTCTGGGGACACTGTGATACACATTACGCTGCCTGCAAGATCATCCAGCATGACCTCCACCTAACTATTCATTACATACATACCATGTTGATCTTTCCCTATAAATAACTTGTCAAATCCTACCAATAAAATATTTTCTTTATGCAGAAAGTCAGCCAATTCTTACAGAATGAAACTAAGGCTGGCTCCAAGCACTGGCCACATATCCTGCTAGCAAGTGATAATTCTGAAAATTTCTCTTCCAGAATGGTTGCTTGCTCGCTAGGGAGTGTGGAAGCCAATGCTGTATTTGCGCACTTTAGTGACGCGCACAACTGGGAGCGAATCTGCACTTGCTTTACTGGGGAACTCTGGGTATGCTCCCAGATACAGCATACGCACTACATGGAGCCACTTCTAAACCAGAAGCAGCTATTAGCGTCCCAGAGTTCCCCCAGCATGTAGAGTGGTTTTAAGTGCACCACGGCTATAACCAGTTGCAAGGCTGGGACAGGGCTCCATCCGCACCTGTTTCGAGTGGAAGAAGGGAGCATGGAGCATGTGACTGGCAGATCTTGGTGAACGGAAGATTCAAGTTGAAAATCTTTTACCAATATAAATTGTGTTAACGTCATTATGTTCTCAGTGAATTATCAATGGTGAATGCAAACCAAAATCACCACCCAACTGAGGGCCTGATTCCAGATCACCCCAACAATCAAAATAAAAAGAAGAGTTGGCTTTTCTACCCCACTTTTCTCACTCATTTACGCGTACTCACAAAGCTGACAAAGCTTTCTATTCTTCTCCCACAACAGAACACCCTGTGAGGTAGGTGGGACTGTGAGAACACAGAAAGAGAGCTGTGACTTTCCCAAGGTCACTCAGTCGGCTTCGTGGGGGAGTGCAGAATCAAACTCAGTACTCCTAGATAAGAGTCCAGCTCCCTAACCACTAGACCAAACTGGCTCTATTGAAGGAAATTGAATTTGAAATCATAGGCAGATTCAAACTGTTTAAATTTCACGACAGCAATTCATAATATCACTCAGTAGAGCGTATGATCCCCACATGCCTGTAGGCATTCCTTACCTCTGGGTATGCTCCTGATGACATGGCAGATGGTGTTCTGGGGGATCTCTTCCCGGACCTGGGGCCTTTCTGTACTTGACTTACTAGTCGCCACGCAGTGTGCTCCAGGACAGAGCATCTGCACTTGAAGGAGCCATTTCTGTGAACTTACCTTAACCTTTTCCAGTTCCAGCAAGGCCCATCCACACCTCTTCCGGTGCACCAAGTGCACTGGTGTATCATGTGACCTGTCGTACAACCATGGGTGCACAGCGTATCATTGAAGGGTGGTAGCACATGTGTGCTGGCTCTGGCATTGGGACACAAGATGGCGGCACCTGGACATGCATCTGCACTTAAGTCTGTGGAAGCATTGGGGAGGGATGGCATGTACTAGCATTCCTAAGTGCAAATGTTAGACCGGTGATGGCCAACCTATGACACACGTGTCACAGGTGACACGCCAAGCCCTTTTGGGTGACACACCTGGTCACCCTGGCACCTGGACATGTAGTGCTTGCTTGTTCTTGAAGTGTATGAAATACCAACTTTCAATTGAAGATTTAGCAACAAAAGTCACTGATGTAAAGAATTATTTGTTTTTGCTTTTAATAACATACATATATCAAAAATATAACTTTTTTACTAGAGCTACAAATATCACAAAATTATGGATATTTCCAGAAGTGACACAGCACCCGAGTTAAGCTAGGTTTTCTTGCAAATTTTGACACACCGAGCTCAAAAGGTTCGCCATCGCTGTGCTAGACCATGTGTGGGCAAGTTTGCTTTTCCTGTGCCCCAGAAAAGCATAGTTTTTGGTGCATCGTTTGAAATTGAAGCAAGGGCTGAATAAAATAGGGTAGAGCTATAAAAAGTTAAGTGTACTTGGAGGTACTGAACTGGTCTATTAACATATCTATTATTATGAAAAAGAACATATATAAACTAGAATTCATACTCATTTATTAACAGCCATGATTATAGCTCAAACTAAACAAATAGTTACACCTCATGCTTCCAATTCCTTTAAAAATATATAGATAGGAAATCTTTTAACTAAAACTAAATTGAGATATTCTACAAAAATCCCTGTAACAAATATGTTCATAGAAAAATGATTAGTTTCCTTTTAGACAAGCAAGTTTGAAAATAAAGCAGTCTTTTTACCAGTGTCATAAGGATAACTTGCAATATAAAGATATTTTGTGACAGAATGCAGCTGGAACCTTTATTAGCAGAGATAAGTGGAGCTAAATATTCTTAAGTAAAACTTTGTGAGAGAAATATTTTAATGCTCCATTCTCCCCTCCTACCCTGCCAAAAAAATTACAAAATATTCCTAAACATACAAACACAATTTATTGGAATTGCACCATATAGGATATTCCTCAGAGTTCAGGGTGAAAGATTTTGACAAGAACTTGAAAGAGAATGTTTGTGCTTGATGAACTATGACTGGGGGAAATAAAATAAAAAGGTCAGCTGGGCATCCCACAGAAAAGGTCACGATCCTCTAAAAAGCCATTTCTAATCTGGTACTCTGCAGATAGGTTTAACTTGTGTGTGTATGGGGGAGCCATCCTTGATAGGCCTGGTACAAACTGGATTTCAAAATGGCTGTCCTGCGGCTAAAGGATCTAAAATGGCCATACTACTGGAGGATGATGGTTGTTAAGAGTCCAAGGGCCTCTTTTAGCAGGGGCAGAAAAGGCTGTAACTTTAGGACCATGCTGAACTGCAGTTTGTCATGGGCCTCACCTGACAATCCCAAGTTCTCTATGGCACCTGCAGCCTACTTTGGAGCAGATAAGTCCTGTGTAAAAGGTGTGAGGAACTCAACATCTCCACAAAACGAGGGCAATGCCATTACAGTATTTGTCTCTCAAGTGCAGGGCTGTATTGTGTGCGAAAGGTAGGTGCACATGGGCACTAAGGCTTCCTGCTCCAAAGTAGGCCCCAACATAACCATACCCACACAAAGACAAGTAATAGTAGTAGCTGCGTTTTATGGAGGTGAGTTCCCTGCGCCTTTTACTCAGAGATCATGTGCTACAGAGGCAGGCTACAGGTGTCATAAGAACCTGGAGTTGTCTGGTCAGGGACCTGATGGTCTTATGCCTTTTCTGCACTGGGCCTTATTCTAGATTATACCCCAGAATAGGAACCTGCTATCTGCCTTATTCAGGATTATATCCCAGAATAGGGAGCTGCCATCCGCATGGAGACAGTAGCACCATATTCTGGGATATAAGCTGGAACAAAAGCCAGTGCAGATAAAAAATTAGGCCTCTCTTGATTTGTATGAACTACACTTTGGTACAAGCTCAAATAGAGCCTCACTGAAGACGTCGGAGAAAATTTTACTGGGAGCTAAACAGGCTGGCAATGAGAACAGAAAGGCTCACTAGAAAGGTGGTAGTTTTAAAGTGACATATAGGGCACTAAGAAGCTGTTTTATATCTTAAGTTCTTGGCCTATTGACAAAGTAAAGGCTATACCAGCATTAGCTCACGGCACCCAAGAAGGTGCCCCAATGATTCTGTTCCTCTTACCTCAGAGGTTAAAGAGGTAACAAGAAGGGATGTAACACAGTTCAGTTCTTATCAAAGCCTATTATGTTTTTTGAACAATGATACAGATTGCTTCCTGTATGGATTTTCCTCCGGTGAGTATCAAGGTTCGCTTTCTGAGTGAACCTTTTCTTGCAGTCCAGACATTCGTAAAGTTTCTCACCAGTGTGGATTCTCCGATGACGGGAAAGGTCTGACGCAAGCCGAAACCTCTTCCCGCATTCTGAGCATCTGTACGGCTTCTCTCCCGTGTGGATCCTCTCGTGACGGCTACAGTCGGAGCTGGAGCTGAATCTTTTCCCACAGACGGAGCACTCATATGGCTTCTCTCCAGTGTGGGTCCTCTTATGCTGGATTAGGTTCGAGCTATACACAAAACACTTTCCGCACACTAAGCACTTATGCGGTGTTTCGGCACTGTGGGTTCTTTTATGTCTATTAAGGCTCAAGCCCAGAGCAAAACCCTTCCCGCTCATACTGTATGTGTTTCTTCGCTTACCAGCATGGATTCTTTGGCAAGGTGTAGATTTTCTCAGGTCCTTGTAATTACCCCCATCAAAAGCTACTTCGCCTTCTCTCTCCCTAGTGAAGCTTTCTTTCTGATACTCTGAATTGTGCAGATTCTCCAAGGTAATTTCTTGCTTAGGGCACCAGGGTACTCCATCATCATCTCCTTTTTTTCCTGCAGAGATCTCAGGAAGCCCCGGGTGTACAAGATCTTCTGTTGGGTGTTTTCCCTCCTCTTCAAGGCACATCCATTCATCACCTGCCAGAGGAAAAAGAACATCTGAAGCAATTAATTCCCTAGTTTACAGAATATAAAAACATAACTATGTCCCCTCCAAAATGCTGCAAAAATAAGGATTTTCAACTAAAAATTGGAGTTGGTTCATAATGAATTCAAACTGCAAGCCAGGCCAACCGTTCAGTCATAAAGTATAGAGCCAGTTGGCCAGTTCTGTTAAGCTGGACAGTCCATTCATTGGGCTGTTGGTGACTCCCTGTCACACCCCAACCTCTCCTCTTTCTCATCAAGTTTGTCACCTCTCAGAATTGTGCCCTGCCATCCCCCTTTTCCCAGATCACACCCCACCATTGCCCACGGCCCACTGCCTAAGGCCCATGTCCCAGTTTGTGTCCCATCCTCCCCTTGGCCCTGTGCTGCATTTGAGATCTTGCAGGAAGTGGACACATCCTTATCCACACACAAGGCCTTCTGGGACAACCTGTAGGCCTAGCAGTAGGCCTAAAAGACGCAGCATGTTGGCTGGGCTGTCACCTTTCCAAGACTGCACTATTAGTGACAGCAAAGCATTGCTGGCTGGAGGGGAACTCACAGATGTGGAAGGACAGTGGGGTGCGTAATTCGGTAGAAGTGGGATTGTGGGATGCGATATGGTGGCAAGTATCAAACGGATACTGCGCAGCAAATGCCTTCCAATTTGGTTCACTTTCAGCCTTAAACCCTCAGACGTTTAGTGGGATCAGGTGGCTGCCTAGTACACTTTGTCTGCATGAGACTAGTGCAATTCTAGTACTGAGCCATCCCAAGAGGTCCCTAGTCCAGATTAGCTGTAGACGTGGAGCCTGTTTGCACTCAGCTGTATTCTGGAATATATCCTGGAACAGGGTCTGCTGTCCACATGCTAGTGCAGGCTACAGCAGGCCCCAAATGAAGCCTGGCAGAGATTGAATTAGCATGTAGACAACAGACCCTTATCCTGAGATATATTCCAGAATATGGCCAAGTGCAAACAGGCCCCTTTTTTTGAAGAGGTCTCCAACCGTACCAATGCTGGCTGATCCAATCCAGACTTTGGCATTTCTGCACCTGGCCCAGCACAAGGAAAATGTTGCAGTCTCATCTTTGAGGCTTATGCAGGCCTACTCTAAACAGAAAATCAGGCTGTGCCTGACAGATGCCACAGTCTTTTCTGTCTGCACAAGGGACACTGTTAGAAAAGAATAAATCAAAAGATTTGATTTTCATTACTGTTTACCAAGTTTTAAGGAGGTAGCAAGACTCTGCAAATCAGGCCTGCAGATGGAGGAGGCAATAATACAATTTAAAGAATTCCTTCACCTGCCTGAACTGATCTGTTGCTGTACTTTTCTTACTAAATTAAAGGAAGCAGGCTGAAGGCCTCCAGTTCTCAGGTGAGTCAATCCTTGAGCCCCTTAAGAGAAGGAAAATTAGCTCAGGTAGTTGAGAGTGGTCATAGCTCAGTGGCAGACAAACTGCCTGGAAAGCAAAGGGCACAAGTTTGATACCCAGCATCTCCCCAAAAGGAGGCCATGGCAAACCACTTGTGTGTGTGCTGAGAAAACTGTGGGTGTGCTCATGGAGTCCCAGGAGCTGGCCCTTCCTCAAAAGTCCTAAACAGCAACAAAAATATGTTTCAGGCACAATGAACCTCTACTAACCCAGCAAAATGGCAGCTTCCTCTTTTTCCTCATCCTTCTCTTCTCTTTCCTGCTTGATCTGCATGCCCAAGGTCCTTTGCTCATTGCCACGTGGAGCCCACTTGACCTCAGAGAAACTGATCACTGCTCCAGATACTTCGGATGGTGTCAGCACCTGAAAAACCAACCAGGATTTTTTCCTCAGCAGCAAGAAAACAATATGTTCTGAAGTCTGGAAGTAACACTTTGGAACCACAGTCTGAGCCAGCAGCAACCTACTCAAATGCCAGCCTTGTGGAGTAGTGAGCACTGCAACTAGTGCAGTGGAGCCCTCTCTAGAACCTCAACCACAGAGCCATGAGCATGGCACTGTGGCACAGGAGTATCATCTTCTAACAAAATAGAGAATCCACTCAAAAAGGATAAAACTATTCAATTATAAAACCATATATTTAAGGCATGAATTTGTCCCATGAATGTGTAACCAATAAATCTGGTTTCTTTTAAAATATTTTTTTGCATACATAGTTTTAAAAAAAAAATATTTCCACAATCAAACCATGTTCAATGGGTAAGGCAAAAAAACTCCACCAAGGTCACATCAATAATTTCTATTTCTAGTGGTCTAGTGGTTAGGGAGCTAGACTCTTTTTTGGGAATTCCGGGTTTGATTCCGCACTCCTCCACAAAGCCAGCTGGGTGACCTTGGGCTAGTCACAGCTTTCTTCTGTGCTCTCACAGCCTCTCCTACCTTACAGGATGTTCTGTTGTTGGGAGAAGAACAGAAAATTTGTCAGCCGCTTTGAGTCCCCTTAAATGGGTTTGAAAAGTGGGGTAGAAAAGCCAATTCTTCTTCTAGGGCCAAGTTGGATTCTGAAGCTATATTTCTCCTATTTTGTCTAATACTGTAACCACTAGATTAATCTATTCTGCAGTTCCACCATGGTTTGTCTTTCTTTTCTCCAGAGTTCTCCTGGAGAAATTATGACCCCCTAGATGTTTAACATGGATGGCACTGGAGGCAGACTTCCTTAACGCACAGAGAAAAATTCTAGACCAAAAGAAGTGTTTACTAAAAGCGGTAACTAACATAGATTTTAATAAATGAGTATTTAATTAAAGTCAGTAGCTAGGATTATCCATGGTTGCAGACAGGTTCTCCATCATCCATGAATTCACAGACCTACGTTTGATAGTGTCTAGATACAGCTGGATAAGTCTGTAATCTCCAGAGATGCAAGTTGATACAGCAAAACAAAAGTGGACAAACTCTGGTCTTTTACATGTGGGCTAAACTATAATTCCCATAATTCCTTGCCCTTGATCAAACTAGATAGTGCTCAAAGAAAGTGACTGAGCAGTATTTTGAGAGCTAGGGGTTTAGCTTATCTCACTATAAAAAGTAGAACTTACGACTACATTCACTCTAACTTTTTATTTACGAAGATGTGCATTATAGACCAGACCATTACATATTATGGCACATTTCAGTACCTATTGCCTGCACAACCAACGCCCCAAATTCTTATTGTCTCAAGAGGTGATTAGCTGTGTTTGCACAAATTGTGGGCCCAGTGCTATTCCCATTATCTCCTTCCATCCTTGCCCCTGATCTGTTACACCATTCCTCCACTGTTCTATTGCACATTTCTTATGTGGCCAGGGTGTACTGTACATGAGAAGTTACAACCTGCCCAGATTCACCCTGACCTTCTTATTTAAAGGGGAAAGTGAGAACATGGCAGTCCTGATTCAGCGTAACTCATACTTCTTATACTTGACTCCTGAAATCTTTCTATGGCTGCCTCTGGCCATTTTTAATTTCCCACAATGCAGTGCTCTGTTCCAGCCATTGCAAGAAGTTACAAAAGCACGTCAATCTAGCTCCCTAGCATTATTCAAACTCTTAATCTCTAAGATGATCACAGAAGGAATAAAAACATAAGAAATGCTCTGCTGGATTTGGCCAAAGAACCACTTAAGTCTTTTTACTTGTCAGTGTAAGAAATGTGAGAAGCCCCACTGGATCAGACCACAGCCTATCTAGTCCAACATTCTATCTCACACACTGGCCCACTTGCTTCTGGGCTTCTCAAGCATAAGACAAGGGGAAAACCTTCACCTGCCCTCAACTCCCTGCAAATGGCTTTTAGAGACATCTTGCCTGTCTCTCCAACCTGAATCTAGCCCTAGATAATCCAGCCCCCAAACCTAGATTACCTAAGGCTGTTTCTGCACGGAGGGGGCAGACATTACAGAACATCAAATCTGGATTTCCTGGATCTACTGATCCAGATTCTGAGGAGGTGAGGGCTGGATCCACACCATCTGCAGAGACAGTGCCAATCCAGATCTACCCCCAAGCCCCCGTGGCAAGCTTCACAGCTTCCCCCAACATATAGGAATGCCAGTTCCTAGCTGGAGAGAGAGAGAGAGAGAGGGGTGAGGTGGGGGAATGGGGTCTACAGTAGATCTGGATTGAGGGCCTCTTGGTCCAGATCTGCTGCCATCTTGTGCTGACTGATCTGTCCTTGGTGGAGGAGGGGCAGGGCCTTCACAATATGGAATAAAATGTAGATGCAGAAGCACCAGATCAAGATCAGATCCAGAGCTACTCCCCCATGCAGAAACAGTGTTAGACTGGTCCTGTTTTGTACAGGTGTTTTGAGCAATCCTCCAAAGTAGTTTATAACATCCAGAGAGGTTCACAATGGAGTTCCATATATCTGAACATGAGCTGGAGCTCTTCTTTCCTCCACCCAGAAGGGCAGATGTTCCCACCCACATTCCAGCCTTGCCCCTGGATACCACAGGCACAAAGTCAAGACAATCTTACTGGTTTTTCTAGCCTCTTAGCCTCTCGTTGTTGCTGGAGGAACCTTTCGGCCAGGGCCACTGCCTGGGAGCAAGTTCCTGGCCCACAATCCTTCACCCTGCCCTGGAGATCTGGGGGCAAGATGGCCAAGAACTGCTCTAAGATCAACAGCTCTAGGATCTGCTCTTTGGTGCGCCGCTCAGCTTTCAGCCACCGACAGCAACGTTCCTGGAGACAGTTGAAAGCTCCTCTTGGCCCTTCAGCTTCCTGGTAGCAGAAGGCCCGGAAGTGCTGACGCTGCTTTTCTCGCCTCAGGGCATCACCTCTCAAGATGGCAGCTTTTACTTTCCCATAATCCTTTCTGTCTCTTGCCTCTAGCCTGATGAAGGCCCGTTCTGCTTCTCCTTTAAGGGCTGGCAGAAGTCGGGTCATCCAGTCTTCCTTGGGCCACTGACAGGCTTCAGCCACTTGCTCAAAGGAAGCCAGAAAGGCCTTGGCGTCATCCCATGGTGTGGGTTCCTCTGGCAACTGTGGGCTTCCCCATCCTGACTGCGGTGTTTCCACTGTCTTCAGAAACTCCTGCAACTGGACTTCCCACTCCTGAAGAGAACTCCCGTCATGTTCTCGTTTCACTTGTGGTCCTGGTAACTTTTCCAAGAAGTCTTTGATACTCCCAGTCTGGAGGGCATAAAGGGTTCTCCCGGTTCCCAACAATTCTTCCTCTGTTGTGGAGTTTCTGGAATCATGCTCCTCCATTCTCATTCCCAAAGAAGCCCTCAAAATTATTCTTGCATACAAGGGAGCTCTAGAAGACTGAGGAGAACCTAAGCACAGTTTCCTAGACCAGTGTGATATGCTTCTCCCTAGGTAAAGAAGAAATAATTTATTACTGCAATTCTATTTGGTTTCTTAATCACTTCACTCTGCATCTTGGCATATAAATGGAAAAAAATAAATTAAAGGCAAATTTACCTCAAAGCAGAAGCTGAAATCTGCAATTAAGAATGACTTAACTGAAGTTCTGGTGACAGAATGAGGTTCAGGTCAGTGCCAAGAAAGATATGGGGCCACAACAGACAAGGCTTGCTCTCTCATCTCAACTCTTCTCATATTAGCCACAGAAAACACAACAAGTAGGTTTAAGACTTTGTCTCTTTCTGCACTTGGCATTATTCCATAAATAATCTACTATTTATTTATTTATTTATATTCCACCCTATACCCAAAGGGCGGGTAACAGCATTTAAAATCCAATACATTAAAACAGTAAACAATTTATATTCAAGTAATAGTATATACAAATGATTACCAATGGTACTAATTTAAGTCAATGGCACTAAAGAGACAAGACTCAGTCAGCCAATGTATGTGAGAGTCCTGTGGAAGGGAGACTCAGTTAAGTAGTTTACCAGGGGTACTGAGTGGGGTGGTCTAGACGACTGAAGCAAATCAGTGCTGCCTCATATTATTGGAAGTTTTCATAAAACCACAGAAGTCACTTTTTATCAACCATGTTAAAAACAAAAAAAAGCATGATATTCAAGGGAAGTCACATTCTGCCATATCAGGACATAAGAGGAGTATTACTGGATCAGGCCAAAGCCCATCTAATCCAGCATCTTGTCTCATGCAGTGGTCAACCAGTCAAAAGGTGAGCCAATTTGGTCTAGTGCTTAAGGAGACGGACTCTTGTCCGGGAATTCCAGGTTCAATTCCGCCCTCCCCCACAAAGCCAGCTGGGTGGCCTTGGGCTAGTCACAGCTTTCCTCTGAGCTCTCACAGCCCCACCTATCTCACAGAGTGTCTATTGTGGAGAGAAGAATAGAAAGCTTTGTCAGACGCTTTGAGTCCCCTTAAATGGGTGAGAAAAGCAGGGTAGAAAAGCCAAGTCTTCTTCTTCTATTAATGCATTTTTTTAAAAAAAAGTTTTACTGCATCTATTTTTACCATTGGGTGAAGGGCAGAACACAAATGCAGCAAATTGTCATCATCCATTAGCTTTTATTTTGGAAAGGAAATGAATAGATTAAAATAATAAGTCATAATGCAGCTGGCAAACTCTACAAAGGTCTTTCCCCCCAATTTATTAGAGGATCCCTCTCTCCCTGCAAGGTTTGTAATTCACCCCCTCAATTAGCCCTCCCCAGGAACAAACTACAAAGGCCCCAGGTCTGTTTGCAAAGAAACTGGGAAAGGGGGTGTTAGAAACCAGATCATCTGATAACCCTGCCATCATGTTCAGCAGACAATCCCTTGCCACTGACCAGAGGGAAGGGGACTGAGACTGCCAAAAACAACCTGGACATCGGCTCCCTGTTCTTCCTTTTGCACCTTTTAATTCCAGCTGGGTTTTCTCTTTTGCAGCTAGATTCCCCTTCACAATGAAAGCTCAGCACTCCTCGCTGCTATATCCTCTTTTTTGCTTGTTGCCCCAGGAAATTCAAACGCACTATATTTCCGTTCTGGCCGGATATAAACCCTCCAGTTCATTCTCCCATGCCCTTTTCGTCTCTTCTAGGAAACAACAACTCCGTGGCGGATTTAACCCAGTCTCTCAACGCCTGGCTCCTGTTAGATGGGAAGCTGGCGACGTGAGCTCGTCCTATGGTCTGGTATTCAGCCCCCAAAATAAAGAAAAGCAAAACTAATCCATGCATTTCAGGGCAGTTAGTTTTATCACTTGCAAAAGTTGCTTTCGCACTGCAAACGTGAACATTTAAGAGTATGCAAAAAAAAAAAAAGAATAAACGCAGAATAAAAGGAACTATATTAATTACAAACATCTTGCTAATATAAAGGGTGCAATTTATGGACCTGGGCTGCCCAGAGGTATTCTATGAAGCTGATGGGTAGGAGAGTCAGATCAGAAAAGGGGAAGTATTTCTTCACCCAGAGAGTCATCGATCTATGGAATTTGATACCAAAAGAGGTGGTAACAGCAACTAGCCTAGATGGCTTTAAGGAAGGGCTAGACAAATTTGTGGGGGCTCTTTTAAGATGCTTATAGATCGGTGATGGCCAACCTATGACACGTGTGTCACAGGTGACACGCCAAGCCCTTTTGGGTGACACACCTGGTCACCCTGGCACCTGGGCGTGTAGTGCTTGCTTGTTCTTGAAGTGTATGAAATACCAACTTTCAACTGAAGATTTAGCAACAAAAGTCACTAATGTAAAGAATTGTTTGTTTTTGCTTTTAATAAAATACATATATCAAAAATACAACTTTTTTACTAGCTATAAATATCACAAAATTATGGATATTTCTAGATGTGACACAGCACCCAAGTTAAGCTAGATTTTCTTGTGAATTTTGACACACTGAGCTCAAGAGGTTCACCATCACTGTTATAGATCCTTGGTTTTACTTTTGAGATATTTTATCATCCTTTTATTCCTGAGATGTAATGGTCAGTATTTCCAAGTAAATGCCTTTGCAATAGAGTAACAGATGCAAATTCCACTTTATTTATAAGGGGGCTTCAATGCAAAATCTGTGCCTTAGGATGTCAAGATTGTAGAACTAATTGCAAATTTTATAAATGATTATACAATCAGCAAATCCAGTGATGAGAAGCCAAAGGAGAAAATTGCTCCAAGGTTTTTTTTCCACTGACCTCCCTTAATGCGGATCTAAGGTGATCCAGATCTAAGGAATGGGTCCTTCAACTAATACGGATCTAGTAAATCCGGGTTAAAGGAAAGTACCCACAGGTGGTCTAGCACCCAATAGTAATGGGTGTTTGCTGTGAGGAGAAGAACAGAAGGTTTGTCAGCCACTTTGAGTCCCCTTAAATGGGTGAGAAAAGTGCACTATAAAAGCAATAATCAGAAAGTGAAATGCAAGAGCTGGCAAAAGCCAACTCCTGCTCTTCTTGCAGACAGATGCTGACGCTGGTAGAGGCTGATGGGAAAATGAAGTCCAACACATCAGGAACTTAGCAAAGACTGGTAGATAGGACACCCTGTAGCCTAAAGTTTCCATAGGTGAAGACTAGAAAACAATATAGAAGGCTGATTCAGATCCTACTTAAAGACTAATGGGTAAAATGGCAGGAAAACTAAGGCTTGAGTTGCAGCTGGATATTGGCCTCTTGTGAATTCAGTCAGATAATCTAAACACAGGCTTGCCCTGCATAAACTTTAGAAAGTCTTTTTTGGGACTACTACAACTCCCACAGGCCTTTTTTTTTCATATCTGCAGCCTGCGGTCCAACACAAACGTTTCCAAAGCTTGCAAGCGAAAATTCCCATCCCATCAAAATTTCCCATATCAACAAATTTTGGATGCAAGTAAATCAGGAGATTGCCAAAATATTAAAAATACATATCGAATTTTATCCATCTGTATTCATATTACATATTTTCCCATTAGAAAGTATATATAATGCTCATCTATTACATTTTCTGCTATTAGCAGGAAAAAATGTTATAGCCAGAAATTGGAAAAAGTCAGACCTGGTATAATAAAGTAGTAGAATATGCAATAAATGAGCTTATTACCTCTCAATACTGCAAATATAGAAATATGTGTTTCTAGAAGTTTGCAAACCGTTGTTAGACTTCCTAACATATAATATGGAAGAACTAATGCCATAAAATTTCTGTTGAAATGATAGAAATATTATATAGTAATACTGTAAGATATATGTATCCCATGTAAATTATAGTCAGTGCCAATTCAAGATTTATACAACTTCATACCTTACCTGTAACACAACGCAAGTTTTGAAATAGTATTGTTTATTAAGTTTATTTCAATATAATATATGTAAATTTGTGTATTAAGTTGTAAATGCTAAATATAATTAATAAAACTTTCTTGCATTAAAAAAGAAAATTTCCCACCCCAACAAGGTTGCCAAAAGAACTAGACCCCCCCGGGGCTCAAAGAGTTAATACCAACGCAACCTGCCTGTTGGATGGCTAGAGAGGACGAGGAGCGAGGTTCCCTCCATCCTCCTCCTCTTTCCCCCCTTTTTTAAATGGGGGGGGGATGGAAATAGTGCGAATCCCTTCCTTCGGTCCTCCAGGTACGCCCCCTCGCGACTGGTGGCTGGGGCTTCTCCTTGCTCCGGAGTCCCTCCAGGTAGCCTGGGGAGGCCTTCGCTGCAGCAGACGTGGGTCCAGGTGCGGGGACTGGAGCCTTGGGGGGCGTCTTGTTCGTGGTGGTGGTGGTGGTGGTGGTGGTGGTAGGGAAAGGGGGCAGGGAAGGAGAAGGGGGGGATTGGGGAGCAGGGGAATGCAGTCTCCCCCCCCCCACGCCTGGGCTTCCTCCAGTCCCCACCCCCAGCTCAGAGAGAGACTCACCCCTGAGAAGCAGTGAGGGGCTTGTGCAAGGTTTTAGTTTCCCCCCTAAGCCTGCCTGGTAAGGGCAGCGATGAATACAAAGGGTAGGATCCAGTTCTCTGTGTTTTCTTCCATCATTTTTCTCTTTGGCTCCAGGATGAGAGTAGAAACTGGAAAAGAAGAGGCAATGTTTCTTCTCTCTCTCTCTCTGCCCCTCCAAGCCCTAAGTAATAATCTGCTTTCCTTTCAGGTGCAAAATTTGCTTCTCAGATTCTGCAGTGCGGTTGCAGGTTCGAGAGGGAGGCTTGTCAAAAAGAAGGGGAA
This sequence comes from Aspidoscelis marmoratus, assembly GCA_014337955.1. Lineage (NCBI taxonomy): Eukaryota > Metazoa > Chordata > Lepidosauria > Squamata > Teiidae > Aspidoscelis > Aspidoscelis marmoratus. The sequence goes on along the minus strand of MTQE01002839.1, from coordinate 337,260 downwards.
AAAGGGCTGCAGACAGACCTAGAATTTGGAAATGTTAATTTGTTGCTAAGGTTCATTAGACCTTTAATCCCCCACCCCCCCCACCCCCCCAAAAAAGAATTTTCCAAACTCTAGAGGTGAAATTTAGTGGAAGAGACACTTAATTCTCCTTTAGTTTTTTTATTTTATTCAGTTGCTACTATTTTGACCCTATTTGTCATTAGTAGCATTTGTAATAATGGAATAGAAGGTTTTCCTGCCCTCCTGGTGTCATTTTAGGGTGTTTTTCCACTGTCACTAGAAGTACCCATTAAGTACTTCTAGTGACAGTGGAAAAACACCCTTAGCCTAGTGAAGGTTGATCAGCTGGAGATTTGAACAATATATTTCATTCTTTTGTTTGGCTAGTGAACACCTTCAGTTGGATCTTAAATTGTCAAGAGAAGTGGATCTGTATCAGAGAAACTGGAAGACAAAAAAAATTCATATAATTTTTCATTTATTTTCTGCTATGTATAAAGCAATCTCAGGGCAGACCGTATAGTTCAAAACGCCATTAAAATGCAAGTGGTTTAAAACATTAGAGATAATGAAAATCAAAACATGAGAACAACAAAGGGAGGAGATATTAAATTTTCTGTTAGCAAATAGATAGCATGGAAAGGTTGATCATCTCCAGTCATCTAAAATTGTATGTTTGTCGTTACAGTAGCATTGAAATATGCATAACAGTAATGCAAGCAGACTTCCAGACTTCAAAGCAATGCTCTCTTTAGTGTGTAAATGACATTCATTTATAACATTTGTATCTTGTCCTTCACTTGAAGGTCCCAGCACAGGTCATAGCATGATAAAATTCAAAATAGTAAAATATATTAATATAGGAAAGGTGAAGAAGTATGGTTCCCAGCAAGCGTCTAATCCACTTCCTAAAAAAGAACGGAACTGAAATAAATCCAAAATAACACAACCAAACAGTGCTCCAGATAATTCCAGTAAACCACTGGACTCCAATGACATGCAAATCTAAATGACTTTCTCTGGAAAGTGCCTCACAATTTATCATAAAGAGCCTCCAAAGGTGGCACAGCTAAATCCCTGTGGCTGTAAGAAAAAAAAA
>MTQE01002839.1:264331-289710 GCA_014337955.1 Aspidoscelis marmoratus | reverse complement strand
TATTCATGAAGTAAAGGCAAGTATTGTAATAGTTTTCTAGAGAAGAATGTGAGGCTATAGCTTAGAAAACTTTGCAAATAATGGAACATCTATCTAGATAAGAATGCCTGATCACAGTTTTGAAATTTGCACGATTTAGAAAATAGTAATATATGAACAATACTTATGATAATTTTGGCAAGAAGTTAAGTAGGAGGGAAGAAATATGTGCATATATGGGATGAGATTATTAATAGAAGCTAGACTAACAATAGAAATATTAATGTTATATTAATTAGAGAGAAATTACTGATATTATTATGACTATTGCTATTGTTTTGGGTTTTATAAGAAAAAGAGGACGAAAGAATGGTACTCCCTGTAGAAAAACAATTATGAAGATTGATAAAAATTAGGATGGATTCTGGGTTGAATATGGGGCCAGCTGAGAGGAAAACACACACACAAAGAGAGCAGATGAAGAAGGAAAAAAAAAGACAAGGGATGTTGGAAGAACAGGAAGTCACCAACAAGCAACAAGAAAATGGAAAGCTATTGTATGGTGTTAATAGTTCGTTGAATGTTTTGTAGGTTGCAAAAAGACCTTTTAATAAAGAATCTTTTTTTAAAAAAAAGACCCGCTGTGCTAAATAGTTTATAAATTCCAAATCATCTTGATTTCTCTCCTTCCCTGCCTTCACCAAACAGATGCCACAAGTACGGAAATAGTCAGAGCCTCACCTCTTCCACAGCAGGAGACATGTCAACTAGAAAATACGAAACATACCTTCCCAGGGGAATCTCCACAGGACGGTTGCTTGGAACCTCAGGATTGTGCAGGTGAGCTCCCATTGTGAAAAGCAGACAGTTCAGTGGGCAGAACATCTGCTGTACGTGGTGATTCTGCTCACAGTCATATGTTTTGGAGTGAGAATGGCAGACAGAGGTTACTAAACAGCAGCCAACTCTGTCAGTTCATGCCACACCGCTAGCCTGATATTCACATTTCACTTATCTACAGTTTGCACCAATTACAGGCTTGGCAGGGCAGGGATCACATTTTGGTTTGTCACATTTGGGCCCAGCTCCCGTACAAGATTAAATCCAAATCCGGTCCAGTTTTGAGATTGTTCATTCCCATTTACATTTTTGTTCCCGGATTTTATGAGGACTAAATTGCTAAAATCCACAGAAAAAAAGTCCTCGTAAAAACAGGTCTCAGTCCCATTTCAGTGCCCAGCCCACGTTATTTTTTCCAGTGGGAATGGTACCAGACTATTTGGGGAGGAGATCATGCCTTTTGGCTGTCTCCACACACACACACACACCCAAATATCCCTTTGTCCAATGCCTTCCACCCTTATTGCCACTGCATTAGATGGGTGGGGTTTCAGATCCACAAAGGTCTGCCCCCTGTCCCTATGGGGATCAAAAATGTTGAGCTGCATGGCTAGGGGGTGGGGACTGTGGTGGCCAAAGACTATTTCAATATTCTCCCTATACCTTGCCCACCTGCATTGCGAAGATCGGCCTCCTTCCTGCTAATTTCTGGGAATGTCCCTATCCCTCCTTTGTAATTGGCAGGAATCATAATAGGTCTGCATTGAAGGGAAGCCCCATCCCTCTTGGCGGGTGAGTTTCCATAAAATTTGCTTCGATCATCTCGATCTCTTGCCCAGAAAGCAATAATGGTCTTTTTTTAAAAAAAAAAAAAACCAGGCAGCTGCTAGCTTGGATGGAATATATGTAGGCAGAGTTCTAAAAGGAAAATGAAAAGCGGGGAGTATCTTCATTTTAACAGTGGAAATCCGTCCACTTAAACTAAGAAATTTGTCTTTATCCCTCTCTCTCTTTTGGTGGCTGCGTCGTTTGGGGTGTTCCTGTCATGGGGCCAGCATGATTCGCATTCGCTAGGGGGCACCATGGCCAGCATGATCCACATGGGGGCGCCATGGGGCCATCCGCTTGTGCCCTGCTGCTGCTCTTTTGAGCCCTTTTCATCTGTCCCTCCATTGATCTTCCTAGTGCGTGTGTGTGTGTGTGCTCACTTGCCCTATGTGGATGTGTGGGGGCTTCCGTGTCACTTCCTCTTGTCGGGGCTCCTCCCTGACCCTGAGCGGGGCTGTTGTGTTGGGCTTCCCTGGCCCCAAGCCAGTGCTCCTGCACAGTGATCACCCGGTGGCCACCAGCCAATCCCTCCTTTCCTGTTATGGGTAGAACACCTTTGGCTGGCAGCAACACCTATGCCCACTGCATATTCCTGGGTAGTATTACCTGCCAGCAGCTCACTGCGAGGAAGAAGAAGAAGAAACGTTGGCTTTTTCTACCCCACTTTTCTCACCCATTTAAGGGGACTCAAAGAGGCTGACAAAGCTTTTCTATTCTTCTCCCCACAACAGACACCCCGTGAGGTAGGTGGGGTTGTGGGAGCTCAGAAGAGAGCTGTGACTAGCCCGAGGTCACCCAGCTGGCTTCATGGGGGAGGGCGGAATCGAACCCAGTATTCCCGGATAAGAGTCTGGCTCTCTAACCACTAGACCAAAGTGGTATGAAGGTATATTTGCCACTGCTCCCAACACATCCATGCCCCCTGCCCAAGACCCCTTCTTAACAACAATGTGCTACTGCACCCAAACACTTACTTTGGGTTCTGGTTGGGATGTGTGTTGGGCAAGAGGTAGGTAGCCCTTTGGTTTGGTTGTACTTCTCATCCACGGGTGAAGTGAAATGTACAAATGAAACTCAGAACAAAATATAACTTCAGCTAAGGTCTGTTAAACTTTTATTTATAATATTACTTCCGTTTAGGAAATGTGGGAACATTAGTAGCTTTAATGACTCTTGTATTTCTGAGAAAAGGAACTTTCTATGGAATGACTTATTTACTTAGGCAATTTCCGCACAGTGTCGCCACTGTGAATATACCGTGAGGTTTTGCCTCTGTTCTCTGCTGGCTTGAGATGTTCAGAAGCACCTGGTGGGCCTCAAGGCAAGGTGCTGGGCTAGATGGGCTGTGGCCTGATCCAGCAGGCCGATGGAGGATCGCTGGAGTAGCCCATTCCAGGGACATTTGGGAGACCACTGACCCATGTTCTTCCTGGTTCGATTTTGAGGCTGTTCAGGGCTCCCATGAAGAGGTCCATGTGGAAGTGTTTCACAGGATGAGCGTCTTCACCCCCACCACTACCCCGGGGTCCATCATAGCTATCAGCCACATTCCTGGGGGGCAGCTAGGAGACCAGGTGGAAGTTTCCCCTACTGTTTTGCTTTTGTCTATAACTGATCTAGTCTCTTTGTGCCTATCCCCTTCCTTCCCTGTGCTAGAAGTGACCTCTTCAGGAATAGTGGGGAATACGGAGTCTTGGGTAAAACCCTCATAGATGGACACAGTATTAGCCATACACATCCCTTAAACCAGTGGTTCTCAACCTGTGGGCCGTGACCCCTTTGGGTGTCATTCTACTCTTTCATAGGGGTCGTTATGAAGTAGCAAAAGAAATAATTTTATGGTTGGGGGTCACCACAACATGAGGAACTGTCTTAAAGGGCCGCGGCATTAGGAAGGTTGAGAACCACTGCTAAGCTTTATGGAAGGATTTTGAATACAGGAAATTTACCGGCTTATGGCCTCGTGGTGGCTGGACAAATGGAGGTCCACTTGGCTGCCGTGCCCATCTGATGCACCCAGTGCTTCATGAGGCTGTGGGGTTATGTTAAATTAACCCCTTCATCCAGCATTCACGGTGCCATAAAGACAACTCTGGCTGTGTCCAGACATGCCAAGGGGAGCATCTCAGAGTCCCTGTGTGTGGCCCTTGTGTTCCCAAGTATTCCCCAACCCACCTTAGTAGCATAGGAACTTCAGGTGCTGGGGATGAGGTTCTGACAGCTGTGTCGACCATCTTGATTCAAAGACTTCTCTAGGGCACAAATGTTTCCTTTTGCTGTGTCTGATCGCAGCCTTAGTTTAACAGCCCCCAACATTCAGATGATCCTGAATCTGCACATCTTCTTATAACAATTACTGTGAGGTCGCAGGGGCTTGATTGTGCGCCCATCCTGACCGAACATTGCTGGTTCCGAGGAGGTGTTGGGATCATCTGTTGGTCACCTGGCCACCTGACACACACACACACACCCATGCTGGCACGTTCACCTGCTCCAATTCTCTTTGGCTTCTCCTTCAAGGAATCACCCATATCCCTCCCCCCGCCCCAATCGCGTGGAGGAGGATATAGTTTGCACTCATCCTTCCCCACTGGCAATGCAATCCCTGTGTGCAGCACAGTAGGTTACCTATGGGTTCCTGGAAGCTATTTTGAGCCAAAAAACAATACATAAAACAAAAGTGCAGGTTAACATTTTTGTATACGGTGCAACTAAACAGGAAAAACAAAACAACAGTGCAAACAGCAGTGAACTGTGCAGCCACCCTACTCGCCCAACTCCCCCAGGGTGCCTTCAGGGTGGCTGTTCTCCCTCCAGCACCTTGATCCTCTCCTCCGTCGCCATCAGGGGGAATGCTTTGTAATTTATTCACCCATCATCTGGAGGAAGAAGAAGAAGAGTTGGCTTTTCTAGCCCACTTTTCTCATCCATTTAAGGGGACTCAAAGCGGCCAACAAACCTTCTGTTCTCCCCAAAACAAAACACCCTGTGAGGTAGGTGGGGCTGTGAGAGCTCAGAAGAGAGCTGTGACTCATCCAAGGTCACCCAGCTGGCTTCATGGGGGAGGGCAGAATCAAACCCAGTATTCCCATATATGAGTCCAGCTCCCTAACCACTAGACCAAACTGGCTCACTGGAGGAAGGGGTACATAGCAGAATAGCAAAGTTTGCTGAGGATACTAACTTATTTAGGAATAAAAACTGAAGAGATTGCCAGGAGCTCCAGAAGGATCTCTTGGCATTGGGTAAGTGGCAACTGTACTTGTAATCTGAATAAGTGCACAGAGATGCACACTGGGGCCAAAAATCCAAATTATGACTAAACTGATTGAAACCCAGGAAAACCTTCTCAAAAGTTGCGGGTTGTCTTATACACCAGGGGTTGTCTTATAGGGTGGCTGCTGAAACTCCCAAGCCGGACTGGAGAATCTGCGGTCGTCGCATATGGTGGGGGGAGCTCAAAAACGGCCGTGGACGCATCCCCGCAGTATGTGGCGACCGTATGAAAGCAGCAAGGGTGGCGCTGTACAAGTACGGTAGAAGAAAACCCACTCGCCAGGATTCATTGAAAGAAGTGACTTAAATGTGGTCCCGATGACAAGGTGAGGGGGCGCCTCACCGGGAAGGTGTAAATGAAGGGCGGAGCAAGCTGCAAGCATCCGGGATGCCTGGGGTATGGAGAAAAGATAGAGCGGCACTGTGCCCAGAAAAACATACCTCTTTCACCTGTCTGGCCCGCCCTTGTATCCTATTACCGTACCGCCTTCTTTGCCTCTCAGATCTCGCTCCTGAGGACTGCAGTGAAGCGGCGCAGGTGCGCATGTCCAACAGTCAGAACCTCATCATGGCTCCACCAGCAAGAAGAAAGAAATATGAGGCCAGTTTCAAACTTAAAGTTGTAAACTTTGCCATGGAACATAATAACTGCGCTGCTGCAAGACAATATGGAGTAACAGAAAGGATGGTTCGGGACTGGAAAGCAAATGAAAAAGCATTAAAGAGTATGCCAAGGGATAAGTGTGCATTAAGAAGAGGCACCCCACATTGGCCTGAACTTGAAAAACATGTAGCAGACATGGTGAATGAGCATCGCCGAAACGGTTATGTAGTGACACGAAATACAATACGTTTGTTTGCACTTCAGTGGGCCAAATCTAACCCAGATCACAGCAAGAAATTTAAGACCACTGTATCCTGGTGTACTAGATTCATGGGAAGGCATAATATTGTACTGAGGCAAAAGACAATTGCCCCAAAATTACCTACAGATCTTGATAGCAAAGTAAATACTTTCCATCGATACGTAATATAACAGCGCACTAAACATGGCTATGTGTTAAGTAGTATTGGAAATATGGATGAAACTCCAATGAATTTTGATACGGTTGGGAATAAAACTGTCCATCAAAAAGGTGAAAGAACAATTTTAATTAAAACAACAGGACATGAGAAGTCTGGTTTTACAGTGGTACTAGGATGCACAGCTGATGGTGCCAAACTGAGACCAGTGATTATTTTTAAAAGAAAAACAATGCCGAAACTCAAGTTCCCTGTTGGTTGGTTGTACATGTGGATGAAAAAGGCTGGATGGATGAAGAAGGGGTAAAGCTATGGCTTGATAATGTATGTCGCAGGCAACCAGGTGGACTTATTCAAAAATGTGATCGACTGGTGTGGGATATATTCAGGGCTCATTTAACCAAGCAAAGGCTTGCAAGACTAAGCACAGATGTGGCAATTATTCCTGCAGGATTGATGTTATTGGTACAGCCACTGGATGTGTGCCTAAACGAGCCATTTAAAGATCGCATTCAAGAACAGTGGAATGAATGGATGGTTAGCGACGAAAAGTCATTCACAAAAGAAGGAAACATGCGTGTGTGCCGCAGTTGGATGTTTTGTGCAAGTTCGTTATAAAAGCCTGGAATGACATTGATGCAGAAACAGTAATCAAGTCTTTCAAGAAGTGTGGCATATCAAATTCATTAGATGGTTTGGAGGACAACTATTTGTGGCAAAATGAAGAGGAAGCCGAAGCTGAGACCACACCATCTGATACGGAATTCGATCCATACAATGACTGCCTTACAAATGTATCACAAGATGTCATTGATGTACTTGTGATATCAGATGATGAACAGGAGGATTTTAAAGGGAAACTCACACCAGCAAAACCTGTAAAAATGCCATCGCTTGCGGTTATGATGGGCGTTGCTAACTCGCCAGGGACTTGCCTGGCACTTGCTCTCTCTCTCTATTGTCTGTTATCTTCCTCCTATCATCAGTTCCACTTTGGTTGACAGCTTAGAAAACAAACAGCATGGCACCTCCCATGGGTTTATTGTCTTACCCTTCCTTTCAGCTTTAGAGTGAATTAGGAAAAGTTTAATCCATTTGCACTGGTTTATGTTTACATGTTTGATGACAAACAGCCTTATGTTTATAAGTGACAGTTTTCCTGCTAAGTACATGCACGTCATAAGCATTTGAATTAAAATTACCATATTGAAATCAAATCTGATTTTTAAAATTTTTTATTTGGTGTGCGTTAGAAGAGGGGTAGTCTTATACAGCGAGTATATCCTAAACACTATATTTTAACTGGAAAAGTTGGGGGTCATCTTATACACCCTGTCGTCTTATACACCGGAAAATATGGCAAGTCAAATCTTTTTTGCCTCCTTATAGTTCCACAGAGAGGCCACCTTTGGAGAAGATTATTGTGTTCAGTGCTGGAACACTTCCCCTATGAAATGAAACTGCAACCTCTAGGCAGCCTCAGCCTGTGAATCAGCACTGTGTGGCCAGGGGGGCACTGTGCCCTTTGGAGCATGTCTCAAACTTGCTACAAAAGGCTGGCGGCAGGGTTTAGTCACCTGGCTTGGTGGTAGTGGCCCTGGGGGTGCTTAGGCAGTGAGGACGGCGACCACATTCCTATCCATCCCTCACCTCCCAAACAAGAGCTTCCAGAGGTTAAAACAGCCAAAAACATTTACTGAGGAAAGTGGGGGGAGGTTTGGAGGTCAACTATTTACAAGGGAGGGAGGGATGCCAATTATGTACATACATGGTGTTTACAAGGGAGGGACATGATATTTACAAGGCGACAGTGGTGGTTGCCTTAAGCAGGCCTGGCACTCCTCCAGTGCCCGGACTCATCGCTCGATGGCCTCAATTCCATGAGCATATTCATCATCTGTGGAGGGAAAACTCAGAGAAGAAGGCTTGCATGAGGAGCTACGGCATCGGCAGCCCCACTAGACACCACCAGAGAGTCACAGTTGCATTCCACTTTATTCTTGATGGCCTGGTGGAGCCTTTGCAGCAACACCCTCTCTGCCTCAGGGTCCCCTAGGTCAATGTTGGTGCCTTGGTACACTCAGTCCCCCTCTTCTGAATGGTTGCTCTGGTCCATTGACTCCTGGAGTGGCACCTCCTTCTGCCCCCTCACAGCAGGTTCTGTCTATTCCACATCTCTCCCCAGAGGTACCCTTGTGCTGCCATGGCAGCAGCCCTGGAAGGGAATCTCCACCCCAGGAACAGTGGCCCACTTCTCCCTCTACTTTCTGTTGTGCGTCAGGCGGAGTTGCCAGACAGGGCTTCCAGCCTTCTTCCAGAGCCTCTTCTATGGCTCCCAGAACAGGGCTCTTCTGGAAGCCAATGGGTGGTCCCTGTGTTCCTGTAGGACAGTGGTTCTCAACCTAGGGGTCACGATCCCTTTGGGGGTCGAATTGCCTCTTCTGGGGGGTCACGGAGTCTCCCACTGCCCCCTACCTCTTCCTTCCGCTGCTCCCTCCCCCCCCCCAGGGCACCCATGGAGGAGGCCCTCTCCACCCTTCGCTTTGCCTCTCCTTTCTCAGTTCAGCAAGAAAGGCGTTTGGAGCCCAACACCCTGCCCCCTGGGACTCCATAGTCCTCCTTCCCAAACCGCAAATGGCAGCGAACCAACTAATCCTCCCTCCCCCAAACGTAACAGCTAAGCTACGGCGGCAGCCATTCATGCTGGCTACTCATCGATGACAGAAGGTAAGTTTCCATGTAGGAAACTTCCCACCACCACGGACCTAGGGCCCCCAACACCACCCACCCCCAGCTGCCCCCTGCTGGCTGCTGTTTCACCACACACACACACACACACACACGCCTCCCCAGCAAGCCCACAGAGGCTTTTATCCCCTCGTGGTGACAGTGAGAAATTCCTCTCACTCCCATCCTCATGAGGGGAAAACTCGGGTGCCGAGAGGGGTCCGCAGTGGGAGGGGGAGAGGACAGTGCCTGGAGGAGGAGGAAGAAGCAGAGCCAGCTTTTCTGCCCCACTTTTCTCACCCATTTAAGGGAACTCAAGGAGGCTGGCAAAGCTTCTGTTCTTCTCCCCTCAACAGACACCCCGTGAGGCAGGAGTGGCTGTGAGGGTGCAGGCGAGACCCAAGGTCACCCAGCCAGCTGGCTTTGTGGGGGAGGGCAGGATTGAACCTGGTATTCTCGATAAGAGTCCAGCTCCCTAACCTACAAACTGGAGAAGAGGCCAATGGCTGGGCTGTATGAAACGATGAGAGAGCTGGCTTGCTGGTGCTCGGTTCTCCCTTTTACTCTTCACTGTTTCATTCTGTCTTTTCCCTTGCTCAATGTCTCTCTCTTTCTGACTTGAAAACAGTTGGTTGCTTGTTTGAATTTGCTGTTGCAAATTGCTTATATATTTTAATTTGGTGAACAGTACTGCTTATTTGCTTGATTTTTGTGGGTTAAATAATTACTTGTTTGAGGGGTGTGCTGGTGGAGCGAGTAAAAGAGGGGAGAGGAGGGATACTCAAAGGAGGTTCATTTTAGTTTTAAATTCTTCTTCTTGTCCTAATATTATATTGTTGTTTCTCTTGCTTCATTTTTGCAGAACAGAAGTTTTTAAAAAGCTGTTCCTGTTCTGAATGAGGAATGTATTATTGTGCTTTGGTTTTGTGTGACTGTCTGGAATCTGGTGGAGGTCTGGGCAGTTGCGGGGTGCTGCTGTATTTATAATAAGCTGTTTCTGAATTATTTTTGTTCCTTGTTGCTTATCTGAATCTAGCACTGCGGATTCTCTTCTTTATTTGTATCTTCGTGGTGGTCCTGGTGACCAGGAAGGGGAAGGTCAATGGCAGAAGTGCCCAAGGATCCTCAGATGCTCTTTGGCTTGGCTTTTTCTGCCAGGTAACAGGAAGCAAAGGGCTGCCTGCCATAATACAGGTGTAGAGCAGGAGGGAAAGGGTCTGTTGGCTCTTGGATGGAAAGATGACAAGCTTATTTCCAAGCATCTGTGGCTGCAGACAACCCAGATCAGGCTTTAAGTTTCCTTATGCTTTGAGTATTGCTGGCTGCTCTTATGTTCTCATGATAGTGATGCTGCTGTAAAGGGTGGCACAAAAGATGCCCTGCACATGGAATTATAATTTGTGTCTTGTTACCTTACTGGTGAATCCAGTGACTGTTTATGTGGTGCAAGATGGTGCCTTAAAGGTGCAAAACCAGGACATTGGCTTTTTATGCATATTGTTGATTTTCATTTTTGTAGGTGACTAGCAGGTGTAATTCTGGAGTTGATTTGATTTTGTGTTTGATTATTATCCAGTAAGGCTAAATTAGTAAAGTTATAAAGTTAGCCTTGACATTAAAATGTTAAATCTTTGTTCCTCTGGTTGTTATGGGAATGTAAAAAAAGTATTTTCATGCCCATCAAATTAAAGTGCTAATATTTCCATTTTGCAAAATTAAAAAAAATCTTTTTCCAAACCCATCTTCTAAAATTGAACTTGGTAAACCACACGTGAGTATGGGTTTTTTTGAAGAAGTTAATTCCCCTCTTCTCTCTGCCTCTGTATGGGTGGCAAGTCATGTGTGTACCCTAACACACTTTTATGAGACTTGTAAATTAGATATCAGTGCTACCTTCTCACTTCTTCTGTACCACTGCTTGTAAATCTCACGAGCTGCGAACAAATTGAGAAGTCCTGTCACATTTGTAGGAACTTTGTGAATCCTCCTGTAAGTAGTGTTTTCACTGTGGATTTCTCAGTGGCCCTGCTGCCCCCATGGCCCACCCTGTGACCCGGGTGGCCCCACCTTGTGACCTGGAGGCCCCACCCCTGTGACATCGAAGGCCCCACCCCATGGCCCCAGGGGCCCTACCCCCATGGTTTGGGGTCCCCACAACATAAGGAACTGCATTAAGGGGTCATGACATTAGGAAGGTTGAGAACAACTGCTGTAGGACCTTCAAAGTTTTGAATTTGGCCCTGCACTGCCCACAGTCCCAGGGGAAGCCGGCCTGATGGAGATGGCACACATCCCTCTGAAAGAGGAGGATGGTCCTCACAGAGGAGTTGTGCATTAGCAGCTCACTCTGGGGGCCCTCCTTCAGCTCCCACAGGAGATATTCCACCACTCTCCGTGACCAAAAGCAACTCACCCTTGAGGGCATTTTGGATAACGGGTGAGAAGGCCTTGGGGAGGAAGCAGGCCACAAACGCTTCCTGCCTCCTGCTCCTCCTCTTATTTGCAGCATTGTTGTAGCGGCCTATCAGGTACCAGTGTGGCAGCACAAACCTGGCAGCACAACATATCAGCCCATGCTGCCAAGCCCACAGGAATCCTTACCCTCTTGGGGTGCTCTACCTCACACCCTGATCACCCAGCATCATTGCAGTTGGTGGATGGGGGCCATTACGAGCGGGGAGAATATTGAAAAGAGCAAATAACCGCAGGAGTGCAAAAGGGCTTGATTCCTTTGTATTGTTAATGGGGCACTGCAGGGGGGGGGGCTGCTTTGGGCTTGAAAGGGTGGTCAGCTTCCCCCACCCAGGTCTCCCCACTTTCCCTTTTCCATTTCTCTGCTGCAGGGAATCTCATGGATCGTGCAAAGATGGCGGATGTAGGCGCTCAGAGCCAGAGGCCGCCTTCAAAAGCAAAGCGGGGCAGGGGTTTTTCCTGGACAAAGCGAGAAACCACCGACCTCATCGTGCTCTGGGGGGACAACATGGTCCAGGAGAGACTGAACAGGTTCCATCGGAACCGTGACCTTTTTGAGGAGATAGCAAGGGAGATGAGAGCCAGGGGGCACAAACGCAGTGCTGAGGAATGCCGTACAAAGTCAAAGCACATGCGGTCACGCTACCGAAAGACAGTGGCTCTGAATACCTTGTCGGGCAGGAATGAGACGGAGATGCCCTTTTTCAGGGAGCTCGATGCCATACTCCATGGCAATGTATCCATCGCCCCAAAACAGGTTTCCAGAAATGTTGACCTCTTGATGAGTAGCCAGGGAAGCTCGTCCTCAGGTCCCAAGACACCACCATCAGATGGCTGTAGGGATCTCTTCTCCCCCAGCCTCATGACAATCAACTCTGCCTCAGGTGAAGAGCTGGGCTTAGGTATGTATGGCTAGCAGGGCTGAGGCTGGTGCCAGGGGCGGGATACACCTGGGGGCACACCATGCCTTTTTCTCCATTTGCAGGGCGAGTGTCTACTGAAGAAAACCAGCCAAAGGGCTTTAACCTAGAGCTGAAGGACCCTGACAAGCCCTTGCTCAATGAGAGTGAGAATGGTAAGGGTCACTAGCTTCCATCCTATGAAGGGGAGCAAACACACTGGCACAGGGCTAGCCGGCCTTTGCTGGGATGAACATGGCAGCACCCCCTGTCCCCCCACTTTTGCTTTTCCACTTCTCTGCTGCAGGAAATCTCGTGGATCATGCAAAGATGGCTGACAGGGATGCCTGTGCCCCCTCAACATCCACTGCTCGGAGCCAGAGCCACAGGTCGCTGTCCAAAGGAAAGCAGGGCAGAGGGTTTTCCTGGACAAATCAGGAAACCACCGACCTCATCGCGCTATGGGGGGACAGCATGGTCCAGATGAGACTGAACAAGTTCCATCGGAACCAGGACCTTTTTGAGGAGATAGCAAGGGGGATGAGAGCCAGGGGGCACAAACGCAGTGCCGAGGAGTGCCGCACAAAGTCAAAGCACATGCGGTCACGCTACCGAAAGACAGTGGCTCTGAATGCCTTGTCGGGCAGGAACCAGACAGAGATGCCCTTTTTCAGGGAGCTTGATGCCATATTACATGGCAATGCATCCATGATGCCAAAACGGGTTTCCAGAAATGCTGACCATGGGATGAACAGCCAGGGAAGCTCATCCTTGGGTCACATGACCCCACCATCAGGTGGCTGTGGGGATCTCTTCTACCCCAGCCTCGCAACAATTGACCCTGCATCAGCTGAAGAGCTGGGCTTAGGTATGTATGGCTACCAGGGCTGAGGTTGGTGCCAGTTGGCAGCCCTATCTTCTTCCAGTGGTGAGATCCTGGTGGGGGTGGCAGCATAAACCAGAGGGCACACCACCAATGTCTTTTTCTCCATTTGCAGGGTCTGGTGAAGAAAACCAGCCAAAGGGCTTTATCCTAGAGCAGAAGGACCCCAACAAGCCTTTGCTCAATGAGAGCGAGAACGGTAAGGGTCACTAACATCCCGCTTTGAAGCTTCCATCCCATGAAGGGGAACAAGCACCTGGGTGCAGGGCCAGCTGGTCTTTTCTGAGGTGAACATGGCAGCATCCCCCATCTCCCTACTTTCGCTTTTCTATTTCTCTTCTGTAGGGAATCTCATTGATTGCGGAAAGATGGCTGACGTGGGTCCCTGTGTCCCCTCAACATCCACCACTCAGAGCCAGAACCAGAGGTCGTCATCAAAAGGAAAGCGAGGCAGAGGGTTTTCCTGGACAAATCGGGAAACCACTGACCTCATCGCACTCTGGGGGGACAGAATGGTCCAGGAGAGACTGAACAGGTTCTATCGGAACCGTGACCTTTTTGAGGACATAGCAAGGGAGATGAGAGCCAGGGGGCACAAACGCAGTGCTGAGGAATGCCGCACAAAGTCAAAGCACATGCGATCACACTATCGAAAGGCAGTGGCTCTGAATACCTTGTCGGGCAGGAATGAGACGGAGATGCCCTTTTTCAGGGAGCTCGATGCCATACTCCATGGCAATGTATCCATCGCCCCAAAACAGGTTTCTAGAAACGTTGACCTCATGATCAGCAGCCAGGAAAGAACATCCTTGGGTCCCACGACCCCACCATCAGATGGCTTTAGGGATCTCTTCTCCTCTAGCCTTTTGACAATTGACCCTGCCTCAGGTGAAGAGATGGGCTTAGGTATGTATGGCTACTAGGGCAGAGGCTAGTCCCAGATGGTGGCCTCATCTTCTTCCAGTGGCAAGGTCCTGGTGGGATGTCATAAACCTGGGGGCCCACCACCCTTGTCTTTTTATCCATTTGCAGAGCCAGGGTCTGGTGAAGGAAACCAGCGAGAGGGCTTTATCCTAGAGCTGGAGGATCCTGACAAGACCTTGCTGAATGCGAGCGAGAACGGTAAGGGTCCCTAGAATCCTGCTTTGCAGCTTCCATCCCATGAAGGGGAGCAAGCACCCATGTGCAGGGCCAGCCGGCCTTTGCTGGGGTGAGCACAGCAGCACTCATCGTCTCCTCACTTTTGCTTTTCCACTTCTTTGCTGCAGGGAATCTCATGGATTGTGGAAAGATGGTTGACGTGGGTCCCTCTGCCCCCTCAACACCCACCGCTCGGAGCCAGAACCAGAGGTCATCATCAAAAGCAAAGCGAGGCAGAGGGTTTTCTTGGACAAATCAGGAAACCACTGACCTCATCGCGCTTTGGGGGGACAGCATGGTCCAGGAAAGACTGAACAGGTTTTATCGGAACCAGGACCTTTTTGAGGACATAGCAAGGGAGATGAGAGCCAGGGGGCACAAACGCAGTGCTGAGGAATGCCGCACAAAGTCAAAGCACATGCGGTCACGCTACCGAAAGACAGTGGCTCTGAATCCCTTTTTGGACAGGAACCAGACAGAGATGCCCTTTTTCAGGGAGCTTGATGCCATACTCCATGGCAATGTGTCCCTTGCCCCGAAACGGGTTTCCAGAAATGTGGACCTCGGGATGAACAGCCAGGGAAGCTCGTCATCAGGTCCCATTACCCCACCGTCAGATGGATGTGGGGATCTCTTCTCTTCCAGCCTTACGACAATCGACCCCGCCTCAGCTGAAAAACTGGGCTTAGGTACGTATGGCTACCAGGGCTGAGGCTGGTGCCAGATAGTGGCCCCATCTTCTTCCAGTGGTGAGGTCCTGGGGCGGGTGACATAAACTTGGGCACCTACCACCCATTGCTTTTTCTCCATTTGCAGGACCAGTGTCCAGTGAAGAAAATCAGCCAGACAGCTTTATCCTAGACCTGGGGGACCCCGACAAGCCCTTGCTCAATGAGAGTGAGAACAGTAAGGGTCCCTAGAATCCCGCTTTGCAGCTTCCATCCCATGAAGGGGAGCAAGCACCGAGGTGCAGGGCCAGCTGGCCCTTGCTGGGGTGAACACAGCAGCACCACCCATCTCCCCACTTTTGCTTTTCCACTTCTCTGCTCCAGGGAATTTCATGGATCGCACAAAGATGGCGGATGTGAGTCCCTGTGCCCCTTCAGCATCAACTGCTCGGAGCCAGAGCCAGAGGTTGCCATCAAAAGCAAAGCGGGGCAGAGGGGTTTCCTGGAGAAATCAAGAAACTACTGACCTCATCATGATCTGGGGGGACAGCACGGTCCAGGAGAGACTGAACAGGTTCTATCAGAACCATGAACTTTTTGAGGAAATAGCAAGGGAGATGAGAGCCAGGGGGCACAAACGCAGTGCTGAGGAATGCCGCATAAAGTCAAAGCACATGCGGTCACTTTACCGAAAAGCAGTGGCTCTGAATAACTTGTCGGGCAGGAACCAGACAGAGATGCCCTTTTTCAGGGAGCTTGATGCCATATTCCATGGCAATGTCTCTGTCTCCCCAAAACGGGTTTCCAGAAATGTTGACCTTGTGATGAACAGCCAAGGAGGCTCGTCCTTGGGTCCCACAACTCCATCATCAGATGGCTGTGGGGATCTCTTCTCTCCTAGCCTCGTGACAATTGACCCTACCTCAGCTCAAGAGCTGGGCTTAGGTACGTATGGCTACCAGGGCAGAGGCTGGTGCCCGACGGCAGCCCCATCTTCTAGTGGCGAGGTCCTGGTGGAGGGGTGGTGGTGGCATAAACCTGGGAGCACACCACCCATGACCTTTTCTCCATTTGCAGGGCCAGGGTCTGGTGAAGGAAACCAGCCAGAGGCCTTTATCCTGGAGCTGGAGGATCTGGACAAGACCTTGCTCAACAAGGGAGAGAACAGTAAGGGTCAGTAGCATCCCCTTTGCAGCTTCCATCCCACGAAGGGGAGTGAGCACACGGCCAGCTGGCCTTTGCTGTGGTCAACACAGCAGCACCCTCAGTTTCCCCATTTTCGCTTTTCCACTTCTCTGCTGCAGGGAATCTTATGCGTCGCGCAAAGATGGCTCATGTAGGTCTCTCCCCCCTCAACATCTACCGCTTGAAGCCAGAGCCAGAAGTCGCCATCAAAAGCAAAGTGGGGCAGAGGGGTTTCCTGGAGAAACTGGGAAACCACTGACCTCATTGCACTCTGGGGGGACAGCATTGTCCAGGAGAGACTGAACAGGTTCCATTGGAACCGTGACCTTTTTGAGGAGATAGCATGGGAGATGAGAGCCAGGGGGCACAAACGCAGTACTGAGGAGTGCCATACAAAGTAAAGTTGAAGCACCTGCGGTTGCTCTCCTGAAAGACAGTGGCTCTTTGTTGGGCAGGAACCAGACAGAGATGCCCCTTTTCAGCACTGTTAGAGATGAGCCCGGGAAGGGGGGCAGGGAAACATGGTTCTGAGGAAATCAAGCAGAGATGTGCAACAGCGGAATTCTGAAGTCAGCCCTTTTTCTCCCTCAGTTCTCTTCCCTGAAACACAGCTTGATGAGGAGAGCTCTGGGGTAAAGCATGCTGCTCGGAGCCGGAGTGTAGGTAGGGTACCACTGCCACCCAGTCTCCCCAGTGTGCTGTGCCACGGCTATCGCAGCACTCTGCAGAGTGGATTATCTGCATGATGAGGGAGGAAAGGAGTGGCTGTACGGCTTTCAAACCCCAACTGTCTGTGCACTTTCCCCTGACAGGTGCTGATGGGGAGACTGTGGAAGATGCCCCTGCAGAGGACCGTGCTGGCCCCGGGTGGAGCAGAACTGAGGAGAGGATAACCACCATGTGCTCTAAGCGTCAACAGACTGCTGGCCAGGACCCTGCTGACGAAATACTCAGATGGGTGACCGAAGAAAATATGGAAGACAGGGCATGGTCGAAGGAGAACAACAGAGCCATGAAGGATTTCTTTTACCAACCCATGGATGGGACGGCAAAGGCAGAGAGGGAGAGTCTCAGGGAAAGTGTTGCCGAAGTTAGGGCCTCAATGGAAGGTCTCACCCAAGTCTTGAACTGCCTGGGTGGTAGACCATCGACCCTTGCCAAGTCTAGGCGTCTTTCCCTTTCTCCACCTTCTCTGCTTCTCCCTACTGAAGCTGGTGGCAGTGCTATACCCATTGCCAAGGAGCTGGTATCTTGCCCTGAAACGGTCCACCCCCACAATGGCCAGGGCACAGATCCCCCCCAGACAACATGCACCCTTGTCCATCATGATCACAAGGAGTCTTCACTGGGCTTGACCCCAATAACCCCACCGCCCATTAGAAGGTCTTCTAGTAGAGTGCCCAAGAAGAAGCAAGTTTTTTCCCTGTGACCCTTGTCTTGAAAGTGGCACTCCTTTTTGTTGGCCATGTTGACCAAAAGTTAATTCCATTTGTGTTGTTTTGCACTTACAGTATAATGTTTTGTTGGCCCTTTTGGCTCCTGCCTCACTCAGCTGTTAACATTTTCACTTAATAAAGTCTTTTGTTCTGGTGAAAATCTCTGTATTTGTGTCCTGGTACTGTGGACCCACAATCATGTCATATATGGGGAGGGGGTGAAGATGAGCCTGTGGGGGCATATGCTGCAAGTGTGATATCCATCGGGACTTGGGACTTGGATCCTGGGTCCAAAGACCAGCCTGAAGTTCCAATTTTGTGCATCTGCACAAAACTGCTGGTGGTGATTGGGAGCCTGGGGCAGGATTGCCAGTCCTTGCCTGATTTCAGCACCACCAACCCCCAGCAAGGGGGCTGGACGGGTAGCATAGGCTCATGTACTGCCTGGAGGAGTAGAGCGAGGAGTGTCGAGCACAACTCAACAGTGACCCGACCCCCTGTTGATGGGTGGGCATGGCCAAGCACAGTTACCCTCACCATTTCCAGAGAGCCAGCACCATTTGACCTCAGCAACATCCACCGAGAAGGTGCCACCACAGCTATGACCTCCCCACTATCATAGAAGGCTGTCCTCACTGGTGTCACAGCAAACGTCAAAGCAGTGTTTAACCTTCTGCAGGTGTGGATGGCAGTCAGGCGTGAGAGCGGATGTACTTGCTGTTGCTGCTAGTGAACCGGCTTTGTTGTCGGGTCGGCGTGGGACATGGCCACACAAAGGGTGCCCTGGCAATCTCTCTTAAGGTTCCTGATGTGCCAACAGCAGATTCCCCGCCCCTGCTGGTACTGGGTCTATCCTAGGTCGGTGGCAAAACTCTGTTGTGGGCACATGGACAACGAAATGTGGGTCAGGCACTTCAGGATGTCACGGAAGAACGGGAAAAGCAATAGATTTCGAGCATTTTCAGGGCAGAAAAGCCACGCTGTGGTGGGGTATCTCACACATGAAACAATCCAGCCATAGTAGTGCCATAATGACGCTATCTTCCCCCTCCCGTCTGGTTGGGATCATAGACTAAAACCTTACGGTTCCTGTGTTCTGGAGACCTCTGTTTAAAATCATGGAATGCCATTTAGGCTATGGTCATGCCTTGCTAAAATATTACATCCGGTTAAGAAGCTGAAGACATCGTAATCCTGTTCGTACCCCATTCTTTATGATCTGTCCTCAGATATGCTTGCACCTTTTATGTTATTGCCCTGAGTCTCTTTTACACTACTCCTTAGTTCTCCACCCCTCTTGATTGCATCAACACTACCAGCATTCCAATAGGAAAAAGTTCTGTCAATCAACAGTGGCAACAGGGTATGTTTGGAGTTGTGTGGTATGGTACTGAAGGCAAACTCAGTGGTAACACAAGGTGCTGTTGAGGTAAGCAGACTGTGCTGCCAAACAAATGCAGCCATGGTATTTCCCAACCAGTATGCACCCCTGCCACCCACCGTTCCTGAAGAAAAATGAGAGGCTATACTCTGCTGTTTGCCCTAAAGCTGCCAAAGCAGTTCTGCTTCTCAGTGAAAGTTCCCTTTTACTGAAAGGAGACTCTGTTTCCCTTGCACATTGTTGAAGGAAAATGGAAGATACATTGTCCTTAGAAGTGTATCATTTATACTCTTGCTCCGGGCTTTCCCCCTCCCAACAGTGCTTTCCTGGCCATTCTTTAAAAATCATTCCAGCTTTTCCACAAAACCACTAGACAGCAAATGAAAAAAATATGATTTATTGCTTTATCAGTTTAGTGTAAAACTGATATATATTTTTTTAAACATGAAGAACAGAGTCTGCCAGCATGTGACTGGAACAAAGGGGAATTGGGGGGCGGCAGCGTGGGAGAGGAGACTATCCTAGGAATGGTGGTGAGCAAAATAAAAACTGCTTGGCAGGAATGGAATAGGAAGGGGAGGAGTGTTCCAGTGATTTTCCAATACCAGGTTTAAGTGTCCTTTGCAGTCCAATCTGGCCTGCAAAAAAAAAAAACCAGTGTAATTCTGCAAAACAACAACAACACACAACCCATTTAGTTGTGCATGTCTTTGCAGAACAATAGAATACAATGGGTGTTTTCCCACTGTCACTAAAAGTACCCATTAAGTACCCATTAATGGGTACGTAATGGCATTTTTGTACCCATTAATGGGTACTTAATGGGTACTTCTAGTGACTGGAAAAATACCCAATAACACCAGCTGTCTTATCACACTTTGCTACTCAACCATAACAATTGCTATTTCTGTGTGAGACAACAAGTTGGGCCATGAGAAACTTCAGTGTTTATCTGTAATCACTGGTTTGATCGATTATGGGCAAACATCCTGCCTTCTTCCTATTTTGTCACCAGTGTCACACAGGTATAATTTGCTTCAATGCATCCATATTATTGAGCATTAGCAGGAACATGAGCATTAGTAGTAGCAGTAATTGTATGTAATTCTACGGATTAGCAGCCAGTTAGGCCTAAGTTGTGTTAAGGCTTGTAATAGTCATAATGCTAATTGATCCAGAAGCCGTATGCTTCCTTTGTCTGCTTTTATACTAGCTAAGGTATAACAGATATTGATATTAGAAATAAGCTGTATACCTGCATTTTATTTCTTATATGCATGCAACCTGTATTATCACATTTATGTAGTTCTTACTTACGCTCCCTAAGAATAAAGTGCCTTCTGTTTGGAATGTAGTCACAACTCTACAATTCTGCATGTGGTTCCAATGTTCGACCCACGTTATTCTGCGCAATTTGCCAAGCGCTGTTCTGCTTATCTATAGATTTCAACAAGGAGAGCTGCCAGCTCTGGTGTGTACCACCCACATGTATAGGCATTGGGTGGAAGGGAAGGCAGGTTCCCCCCACCATGGTACAGTTCAGCCCCTTTTAGTTCGGTTTGCCATGCTGAAAGGGACTGAGTCCTGTGAAAAAGTGGACTTCAGAAAGTATGAATGGAGGAGGGAAAGTCGACTTATAAATTGGATCAGAAAAAAAGGTGTGAGCAGGGCGACTAGAAGACCGCCTGAAAATAGCTTATAGTGAAGGTGTGATCGTGGCCTAACAGTCTAAAATAGTTAAAAGAGTCCACAACTTTTGTGGGTGCATGTAGTATTCTGAAATATATCTAAGTGCTAACCACAAAACGTCTGTGGTGGAACATGGAAAGGAACCTTAAAGTTGAATCTAAAAGGGTGCTGACTGGCTCAGAGAAAGGGAGGGAGTCCAGTCAGGCAGACAGAATAATTACAGCCATAAACATTGTGCAGTGGCCAAAGAGTATAGAGGAATTGTTTGGTTATTTATTTGTTACTTGCATTTTTATCCTCCCTTATACCTGAAGGTCTCAGGGCGGGTAACAACATTTAGAACAAAACAATAACAGTGTCTGGAAGTGGGGAGAAAAAGCTATATCCCTATTTGACCAAAGGGCAGGGCGAAGAGGTGCATCTTCACTGCCTTCCTAAACATGTAAAGGTGCCTGACGCACCTAGAGGGAGAGACTATGCCATAGTCTGGGAGCCATCCCTGAGAAGGCCCTATCCCAGGCGCCCACCCCTTTTGCTACTGAGAGTGGTGCTACAACCAGGAGGGCCTCCCCATGAGATCTAAAGGCATGAGCATGTTGATATGGAAGAAGGCGTCCCTTTAGATATTTAGGGGCCAGGTCATTTAGGGACTTATAAGTTAAAGTTAGCACCTTGAATTGGGCTTGGTATCAAATTGGCCACCAATGCAAGCCCTTTAAGATCGGCCTGACATGCATCCAGTCAGCTGCCCCAGTCAGCAGTGTAGCAGCTGCATTTTGCACCGGCTGCGGCTTCTGAACCATCTTCAAGGGCAGCCCCATATACAGTGTATTACAGTAGTCCAGTCTGGAAGTTAACAGAGAAAAAAATCTGAAGAGCAAAAGATGTATCTTCCCATTGGCAATTTTGTTTCAGGGGCTTCAGGGCATCCTGTGGTCACCAATGAGTTTACCCAGGAAGATGTGTGCCCAAGGGTGAGGGGGCACTCTGAAACCCTCAGGGCTCTCAAATCTATATAAGAATGATATTGGAACAAGAAAGTCCATGTATTTATACCAGTGACACAAAGGGGAAAAGGGAGAGCACTTAATACTAGTCCTAATACATGGGCTCTACTCAGAATTGTTTTAGGAATCAGATCATATATGGTGCCTGTCTCCCTGGCTGCCAGGCTAACCTGGATGGGAACTGAATCATTCAGTGGACATAGGGCAGTTGGATAGCACTTCCAGACCGCTCCTGTGTCTTGTCTGAACCAAGGTCAGATCAGGTGGTCATGTCTACCATGTGGTGGCTGTGCCAGTGAAAACAAAGAGGAACTATCACTGGGGAACCCAGACCTTTTACAGCTGAACAGGATGATGTGCGGAGGAGACGAGATTGGCATTTCCTCGGGGGAAGGCCAAGTAGGAACTTCTCAGGGTTGCCCTGGCCCAGATGACCCATCCTTGGAGACTCGAGGCCTGATCTCCATTCCTTTCAGAGGAGGCTTCTTTGATTTCAGTGAATTTATTGCCCGACAGAAAATGTGGATTGAAAGAATCAGGGAGCAATTCTTATTCTTAAGGGCTAGAATTTTTATTTTGTTATGGCCAGCTGCCTAATTTTGGCCTAGCTTCCCTTGCTATGATCCCTGATGCCCTTTGTACATTCACTTTTCTCTACCATCCTCCTTCTTTCATTTCTGCAGCTCTCCAGAGGTGTTTTGCCAGAGGGAAGGCCAAGATCTCTTGGAAAGCCTTGGGGTGAGCCTCAACCACAGTTCACGGCTTAGGGGCCAGGAGAACCTCGTGCAAGTGGAGAAATCTTACAGATGCAACGAGTGTTGGAAGAGCTTTGGGAAGTGGTCGACCCTCAACATGCACTGGAGAACCCACACAGGGGAGAAGCCCTTCAAGTGCTCGCATTGCAACAAACGGTTCAGCCAGAGCTCCCATCTCCAGGTGCACGGAAGGATTCACACTGGTGAGAAGCTGTACGAGTGCCAATTCTGCGAGAAGAGCTACAACCAGCACTCCAGCCTGATCATCCATGAGCGGAGCCACACGGGAGAGAAGCCCTACACCTGCATGGAGTGTGGGAAGAGCTTCAGCCAGAAGGCCACCCTGGTCCTTCACGGGAAGAGTCACTGGGGGGGGGGACCATACAAATGCCCTGAGTGTGAGAAGGCCTTCACCTTGAGTGTAGGCCTCATTCGGCACCAGAGCACCCACACTGGGGAAAAGCCGTACACGTGCTCCGAGTGTGGGAGAAGATTCAGCCAAAATTACTATCTCATTGCCCATGTCTGGAACTACACAGGTGAAATGCCCCACAAGTGCTTGGAGTGCGGTAAGGGCTTCAACTGGATCTCTGAGCTCATTATCCACAAAAGGTCACACACAGGTGAAAAGCCCTGCGAGTGCCTGTACTGTGGGAGGAGTTTCAGTGTCCCCTCAAGCCTCAAAAAACATGAGCGGAGGTGGCATGCACAGCTCACAGGAGTAGCAGCAAAGAGAAAAGAGCTCTGTAACTCTCCACAATAAAAAGGACGAAAAACAATTGGGGATTGTAGATAATACATTAGAAAGTGTAAACTCGTTAATTTTGTATATGGTGACAGCCGCAAGATTATTGTATGCTCAGAAGTGGAAGGAAGAAGAGATACCATCAGGAGAAGAATGACTAAGATGACCGATTTGGCAGAAATGGATAAATTAACAAACCTACTAAATGATAGATCAACTGATAAATTTATGAGAGACTGCTCCCCATTTATTGAATATCTGACAGAGCTCGAATTAACGACAGATGGGTTCGAGTGACGATAAAGAACAAACAGGAAACCAAGAGGAGACAAAGATGTGGATCAACAAAGGATGGATACAGAATATAGAAGTCAGACAAGTGGAGGAAGTTAAGGGAATTTCAATTAATGTAATGATGGGAAGAGTGTGTAAATGATTTTTCTTTTTTTAGTTTGTGGTAAAATTTTAATAAATAAAATTATTTTTAAAAAAGGACGAAAAACATTTGGAAATTTTAGAAACTTATTCAGTAGCTAAAGCTCAGTTCTATCTGAAACCAAAAAAAGAACTAATTATAACAACTTGAAATTTCTGGCCAGGAGATTAAAAAGGAAAAGAAAATAGAAAATATGCTCATAAGGTTCGCAACCCAAAGACAAATTCAATAGTAACAAATAGTTCAGATATAACAAAAGTCTTCAGAGAATTTTACCAGACTTTATATTCAGAACCAACTGAAGAGATGAAACAGTATATAGATTCCTCAATAATTTAAAAATTGTAAGAAAACCAAAAATTAGATCTAATGCAACCTATAGACCTTAAAGAAGTACAACAAATTATCAAAAAATTAAAAAATAACAAATCTCCTGGTTCAGATCATTTTTCATCATCATTTTATAAAACATTTTCAGAAGTTTTATCTCCTCAACTAGCAAAATTATTCAATAACCTATTAATAGGAACATCTTTACCCCCTTCCTGGAATAATTCACTTATTATTCCCTGTCTTAAACCTGAGAAAATGTCAGAGTCTACAGAATCATACAGACCCATAGCTTTACTTAACCAAGATTATAAAATATTTACAGCTATACTGGCAAATAGAATTAAACAAATACTTCATGATATCATTAACCAAGAACAATTTGGTTTCATGCCAAACAAATTAATATCAGACCCCATACGTATAGCAATTAAACTCATCTCTCATAGTAAGGAACACAAACAACAATTAAGTCTTTTTTTTCTGGACCTATATAAAGCATTTGATATGTTAGATCATATTTTTTTTTTATTGGAAACACTCAAAAAGATGGGTTTCCCTGAACCTCTCATAGAAATATTGGCAAAAATTTATAACACCACACAAGCAACAATATATGTTAATAAAATTATCTCAGATTTTTTTTTATTTCTAAAGGAACAAAACAAGGGTGCCCCTTCTTCCTTTTCCTATTTGCCTGGCTATGGTCCCACTAACTAATAATATAATTAATAATGAAAATATTAAAAGTTATTCCATAGGTAAAAAAGTAATAAAAATCAGTCTATATGCAGATGATATAGCTGTTTTTCTTATGCAACCTTTAATTTTCTTACCAAATTTACAACAAGAATTAAAAAAAATTGAAACATATTCCGGACTAAAAGTAAATTGGAATAAAACTAAAGCCTATTATGTCAACACTCCACCAAACATAATAACAACAATATATAGAGATACTAATATTATCATAGCCGCACAAGGTATAAAATATCTAGGAGTCTATATTCCAAAAAATATAAAACTTTTATATAAACTCAATTATGGAAAACTATGGAGTAAATTGAAAAGAGATGGCATCATGGAAAAAGGAGAACCTCACAATCTTAAGTAAAATAGCAGCTATAAAAATGTTCATAATCTCAAAAATGTTATATCTATTCCAAACGATTCCAGATGCAGTACCTCTTAAAATACTAAATAGTTGGTCCAAAACAATCTTAAAAGAAGTATTCAAGGGAAAAAGAAATAAAATTCCACATGAAATCATTTATCATCATTACGATAAAGGGGGATGGGGTTTACCTAATATTATTGATTATTATTATACTTGCAAGATCAGACACTTATTCCTCATTCAATACAAACAGAGGGAATGGTGGACTGACTTAGAATTAAATTCACCAAAATGTAAAAGTTATAACCCATTATTTTCAGATTCCAATATTTTAATAAAAAATAAAAATATTTCACCTAATCTGTTAAGCAACATAATAGTTTGGGAAAAAAAGAGAAACAAGTTATTCCCTTATTTATTTAAAAAATATGCCTTTACAATTTATAACAGAATTGCAATCAATCATACCGAGTGAATTTTGGATCAAATTCAAAGAAATAGGTCTTTACAAAGTAAAAGATTTTTATAAACCACAATCACATATTATAAAGGAAGAATTAATA
>MTQE01002839.1:249653-264189 GCA_014337955.1 Aspidoscelis marmoratus | reverse complement strand
ATATTATAAAGGAAGAATTAATAGATCAAATACTTAATCCAAATTCCAACGTGTGGTTTTTCAACAGAATTTAAAGAAACATTAAGATCCAAAAACGTAATACACATGTTGGACAAAGAAGATACCAAATTTGAAAAAGTTTTAGATTTCCTCTTAACTACATCTAAAAAATTGATTTCACTTATATATAACTTAATCTCGGAAGAAAAAGAAATTAAATTGACTTACCACAAAGATTTATGGGAAATGGATATACAAACAGAAATAACTTCTTCACAGTGGCAAAACATCTGGTCAAACAAATTCCCCTGTGGTAATATTCAGTACTACAGAGAATTATTTCTTAAATTAAAAACACGTTGGTACTCCACCCCAGTATGGTTGAATCATATTTCCCACTCTGTATCAAAGAAGTGTTGGCATGGATGTAAGTTAACCGGAACATATACCCACTTATGGTGGTTTTGCCCAACGATTAGCAAATTTTGGAGATTAATACACCAAGAAATGGAAAAACTTTTAAAATACAATTAGAATTCTCTCCAAATATATATTTGTTACAAATAATACCAAAGGACAATATAGGAAAAAACAAAATTATCTTATTACATTTTCTATTGTTAGCCAGCAAAAAGATAATAGCCAAAAATTGGAAAGTGATCGAAACCTTAACTGTTCAAGAGTGGCATGATAAAATTGTAGATTTTGCTATTAATGAACTCATAACATCTCAACATAATAAATATATGGGCATAAAAGAGAAATATAGGTATCTAGAAGTGTGGAAACCTTTTCTTGATTTTTTATGGTCCAATTGAGAAGCATTTAACAAATCAGAGACAGCCATTACATTTCTGTTAGAATAATTATGAATAATATAGAATTTTATTATTCTGATTTAGTATAGCAATAACCAATAATCTTATAAATATATATAGCTGAGTAGGAAAAGTATGACATATACATAACTGAAATTTAAAAGTTATGAGTTTATTTTGGAATTATTAAAGTTATGGTAGAATGTATGGTTTTAATTTGTATAGAGAAATATTTGTATGGAGTTTTTAAATATTTGTACCATTGTTATTAAAATTATAATTTAAAAAAAGCTAAAAAAAATGAGCGGACGCACACAGGTGAAAGGTCCCACAAGTGCTTGGAGCGTGGTAAGGGCTTCAACTGGAGCTCCGAGCTCATAGCCCACGAACGGACTCACACAGGCGAAAAGCCCTACCAGTGCCTGTATTGCGAGAAGAGCTTCAGTGTCTGCTCCAGCCTCAGCAAGCACAAGCGGACGCACACTGGCGAGAAGCCCTATATCTGCCTCCAGTGTGGCAAGGGCTTCATTCAGCGCTCCAGCTTGGTGGCCCACGAGAGATCCCACACAGGCGAGAGGCCCTATGTGTGTCTGGATTGCGGAAAGTGTTTCCGGGAGACCTCCCAGCTCATTGTTCATGAGCAGACGCACACTAGCGAGAGGCCCACATGTGCCCATGTGTGGGAGCTCCTTCAAGGCCAAGGCTGCCCTCGTCCAGCACCAGCAGAGCCACCTGGCATGAACTCTTTTATATGCACAGCCGCAGACTCTGGTAAGATCTTCTCCTCCAGCACAGAGAACCTGGAGAAGTGCCCTGAATGTGTGAATCTCAGTCTGTCATCTGAACTCTCAGAGGCCTCCCAAGAGGCCTTCCCAGAGGTGGCTGGGGAAGAGGAAAACAACAACGAAAGCAAGATCTGCAAGAAGAATTAACAGATTTGAAGCAGAACATAAAGAAGATACAGGTCAAAATGGGGCAACTGGAAGCAGAATCTTTTCTTCACCATGGACCATCTTTATTTACCTTTTGTGGCTGTGGACCCCCACCCCCACCTTGCTTCCCCCCCTCCCCCCTGTTTCATGTCCCTGCTTGCCTCTCCCCTCATTTTGCATCCTCCATTCACCCCTCTGGAGTCCAGTCACTGACCAGAGACCCAGAAAGACCTCACTGGGATCAACCCTGTCTGTATAGAAAGCAATAATAGCAGGAGGAATATACCCATTTTTGCTTTCTAGCAGTATATCTAAGGCAGCCATTTGGAGGCACCCATAGTATTAAATGGATTGAGTGTACCTCAAAAGAAAAGGAAGATAGTCTACATGTTGCAAAAGTTAAAATTGGATTTAATTTGTTTTTTTCTCCTAAGCAGTGACATACTTGTATAACATACATATAAAAAAAGAAACAAAGAATGGTTGAATATAGGCTTTCATGGCTAGTTTTCAATCATATTTGTAGCTGAGTTCCACATTCCAGGTTTCTTCGGAAAACCTAAGTTTTTTGATATTGCTGTGAATCTACTTTGAATCCACTTCAAATCCACTCTAAATCCATTGCAAAAGTTGTTAAGGCTTTCCCAGGGAAGGTGCCGATTGTGTTGCAATTTGCTTCACTAGGCCATTCTATTACCAGGTGTTGTTCTATTTCTGTAACTTAGACAAAAAAATGTAGGCTGCATTCCCATTACAAGCTTAAAAGGGTTTTGAAACAGTTTCGATCCTCGCAGTCCCCATGTCAGGTTGGCTTAAAATGCTTTCCGTGTGTTAAATCGCCCCAAAGCGTTGTAAATGTTAACACTCATTTCAACAGGTCTCGCTCCAGTTCGTGCATTTGAAACGTTTTACATTTCTTACTGTGGGAATGGTACCGTTTTAGTGGGATGAGAATGCATGTTTAAGGTTTCCCTCCCCCAATAGCTTGCTTCCAAAGATAGTGATTTCACTGTAAAAATCCACCCCTTACAGCAGCAGTTACACTGTAGCAATCCACCCACTTCACACCTGATAACAATGTTGCAATTCTCCGCAATTCTGGCTCTTTAAAAGTTCTGACCTTTAGAAAGAGAAAAGGAAGGAAAGCTGCTGCAGTTCTGGGAGATGTGTGAATGTTTAAGACTGGCTGTGGAGGTGAGTGGGTGAAGGGGGCTTGAGTTGCTGCTGCTGCTGCTGTGTTCCCTGGGCAATGGGGAGAGGAGGGGGAAGAATCGCTGGCTGCCCGGTGCCGTTTTTCATCCATCCAGGCAAGCGGCAGCTACCCAGCCACCCAGCTAGGCTCCATGAAGGGGTCCATTATGGGTGGTGCATTCACGCCAGAAGGAAGAGGGCAGGGCAGCCCTGAAAAGCGGCTTTTAGAAAGTAGCCACTTGATTCCCCCCTTGAGTCCCGTACGCCAAGTATGATCCTCAGAATCCAGATCGAACGCAATTAAGTTGAAAGTAATGGGATCAGGCAAATTCGTGTTAGCATCCAGTTCTATTATTTCGGTTTAGGAAATCCGAAATAATGGGAACCGGGCCATAGTGTTCCTGTGGCAATCAAAAGGTGTTTTTTCAGAACCAGGACTCTGAGACCCAGAAGAGCAATCCGGTTAAGGATGAGCCAAACATGTGCATGTGGGGTCTCAGTTCCATGACATCATGTTAACCCACAAGTATAATTGTATGCTATATTGTTTCTTAATGAAGTACCAATAAACAAGATGTAGAACGTGAAGTAGCTAGTCTATACCTGCATATCTTAGTGGCCAAGTTGTTAACCTGTATTCTTTTCATATACCCATGCATTTGACCTACATATCCAATGTATTTAGGCAGTACTTACTCTGCAATCATAACACAATAAAACCTTCCTTTTGGAATGCAACCATGTGTCTAACTTTATATGTGAACTCCAAGCACGTATGCTGAACACTGTGCATTTGTCGTGTGCAAGCTTTATCCTCTGTCCTCAAATTTCCCCCCTTTTTGCACAAGCAGTCAAAGATCTGGATCTTCAAGATCTGGATCTTTGAGATGGGGTCCTGGAGATCTGGATCTTGAATATCTGGATCTCCAGGAAGACCCTATGCATCCACACAAGCCCTCTAGAACCCAATCAATATGGGTGCTAAATGGGGCGCCATCTGGATGCCGTAGTGCCCTTTCTGAGGCTCTGTTGAGCTGGAACTGGAAGGGACGCTGGTGGCGCAGTGCAGTTGGCCAGCAGGAATGCCGCTCAAGGTGTACTTCCGCCGAGAGAGGGAGCAGCAGAGAGCCATGGCTTCATAGTTGCTTACGCAGCAACTATGGAGCTTGGCAGATCCTGTCTATGCAGTGTTTACATAGTGGCTACAGCTGCCAGAGGTCCAGTGTCCAGACTGCAGCAGCCCCCCGTAGCTTGCTGCTCAGGGAGCCGCAAAACTTCTGTGTGGTGCACACAGCCACATGGGGTGAGGCGCACGTCACGTCGGATGGGGCAGTCATGTCAACAGCTGGAGGATAGATTATTAATTATTTGTGCCAGCTGCGCTGGTGTACAATACCCCCAACTCATTAGCTTAATCTGCAATTCTTTAACATTTTTGTTTTTGGTGTATCCTATAATCTCTATCCATTTCAACAGTTCTCTTTCTTTTATGTTGAAATCCGTTTTCCATAGGTTAACCATTGTTTTCTTGCTTTATCAATACAGTAATCTATAAATCCCATCTGCTATTTACCTCCTTCTAATTTGGATTTCAGTATTGAGTCTAATTTAAGATAATGGCCAACTTATTTGTTAGGAAGCGGCAATGTGGAATGTTGGCCTAGTCCAGTGATGGCGAACCTTTTGAGCTCGGTGTGTCAAAATTCGCAAGAAAACCTAGCTTAACGCGGGTGCTGTGTCACATCTAGAAATATCCATAATTTTGTGATATTTGTAGCTCTAGTAAAAAAGTTATATTTTTGATATATGTATTTTATTAAAAGCAAAAACAAATAATTCTTTACATTTGCTAAATCTTCAATTGAAAGTTGATATTTCGTACACTTCATGAACAAGCAAGCACTACACGCCCAGGTGCCCGGGTGACCAGGTGTGTCACCCAAAAGGGCTTGGTGTGTCACCTGTGACACGTGTGTCATAGGTTGACCATCACTGGCCTAGTCAGACACTGCCATGGGTGACGCTGCCTTCATGCATTTTTGTCCCATCTTTGGTGGGAATACTTGAAGGTCAAAAACTTTTGAAACAATCTAAAAATGAAATGACTAATATAACCGGAGGAAGCGGTTACAGGAATCACCCTAGATAGCTTTAAGAAACGATTAGATTAAGTTCCCAGATGACACGTGTCTAGGTACTACCTCCGGGTTGGAGAGACAGACAAGAGGCCATTTTCAAGGATTCAAGAGCAAATGAAGGTTTTGCGTTTCTGTTCTGCTTGAGATGCCCAGAAGCAATTGGTGAGCCAATGTGAGACAAGATGCTGGACAAGATAGCTAGCCAGCTAGCTAGCTTTATTTATATCCCACCTTTTTCCCAAAGGGACTCAAAGCAGCACACAAGAGTTCACAATCAAATACAATAAAACACACAATTTAAAAGGTTCTTTTTTATTGAAGAAAAACCAGTTGAATACAAACTAGGTGTATAACAAATAAAGTTATGCATTTTAGAAAAACAGCAATCATATAAACAGTACATCAACGCTTTAACAAATCATTAACAAGCATATAACAACTTAAAGTCAGGTTGCTAATGCACTGTTTATACCTATACCTATATACCTACGTACGCACACATCATTTTCCTTGTTATTAGAAGGCAAAGCGTGGGAACAAAGAATTGATTTATGAATTTAAAAACTGGGATAGAAATGCAGGATTGGGTCTCAGTGCTTGGAGTTATTTTGGCCTTTTCGAACTGAGAGGACCACCTCTCTTATATATAGATTGGACATCATCACCATCATAGTGTTTGTTTATAACTCCCCTTTCACCAAAGGGCATTATAAATTTGTAAATACAAAATAATTATGTATTACTCATACGTTAAAGAATATACAAATAGAGGGAAAGGTTTTATTTGTAGTAAAACAGGCAATTAGAGTAACGTAACTAGTGATAGCAAAGGGATGGAAAGACAGTAAGGTGTGGAGTATTGAAAATTGGTATAAATATATGAAAGATTTTGTGTTATTTGATTTCTTATGGGAGAGAATGATATATTTGGACATGAATATTAGAATCACCTGGCGTCACCAGTGGGACAAAACGTTATTGTACAGCTTGCATCCATAGAGGCTTTAAAGGAAACAATAAAACTGATCTACCTTTTGAAATATATTGTCTGAAAATACTAAAAATTTATTTCCAGTCTGTTCCACAGGAGAGGGTGAGTGGGGTGTTTTACTATAATATACCACTTATGTTTTTCTTACTATCTTTTGACTGTAGGTTTTTGAAATATGATTGTGTTTGTGTATGCGTATGTCCTACCTTTGGTTTTGTAATATGAAAAAAATACATTTTAAAAATATTTTTCAAAGGGTTAGAAGGTGAGAGAGGTAACTTTTCTTGCTGTTAGGTCCTATGAAGTCCTGGCCAATTCCTGTTTGACTGCATGGGCACTGATATGCAGTTTTCCTGACAGAAATACCGAACTGGCTTTGCTATTGCCAATTTCCAGAGGGACATTGGGGATTGAACGAGAGACCCTCTGCTTTCCAGGTAGCTTGCTTTTTCATTGAGCTGCAGTCACTCCATGACTGCATGGATCCTGCTGTGCAGTTTCCTTGGCAGAAATATATCAGTGGTTTGCACTGCCCACTTTCAAGGAGAGGCTGGGGATCGAACTAGCAACCCTTTGCTTTCCAGGCCCTTTGCTCTACCACTGAGCCTTTCTGCTTCCTAGAGAGGCCAGCCAGGAAGCACTGCATAGCATAGGTCGGTTCACAAGGGGAAGCCCTCGCTTTGCTTCCTCTTTCCTTGCATGCTGTGCGTGCCCTCCTGAGGAATTAATGGCTGTATTTTGCCTGGCTGGAAAAAGAATCTTGCAGAGAATTTCATCTGGGATTGCAGTGCAAGCAGGTGCAGATTGTGGGTGAGTTGGAGGAGGGAAAGGTACAAACTGGGGCTTCTTCCTGCAAGGCGTTAAGCAGGAAAAGAAATGACTTTTTTGCAAAAAAGTGAGTGAAGGAACATCATCTTCTTAAATCGGGAATAAGGCACAAACTACTACAGGTTCAAGACTTGGGAACATCCTGTAAAGGTAAAGCGTTCGTTATTTTGATAGGTAAATTAAAGCAATGGCCCCCTTCTTAATTCCTCCTCCCTTGATTTTTTCGCCCCTTCCTCTCCTTATTAAAAACAAACAAAGAGATTTAGAAACCTTCTGAAGCTGCTTTATGGTGTCTCCCAACTTCCTACCCGCTTCCTGGGGCTGATGGGAACTGTAGTCCGTTATCATCTGCAAAACCACATCTGGCACAAGAAAAGCCTTATTTATGAACCCAACTAGTTCCAGTTTTGCTGCAGAATCTGCTGTTTCTTGAGTGTGTTTGTTTGTTTGTTTGTTTGTTTAATTTGTTATTTGCATTTTTATCCCAAAGTGCTCAGGGAGGGTTACAACCTTTAAAACCAAATATAAAGATATTAAAACAATAAAAGTGCTTGAAAAGTAAGAGGAACTAGCTATGTAATAGGATAGGTTTTTGCTCCTGATTTTTTAAAATGTATTTTCATGCCCATTTTTGAAATGTTTAATAAATAAATACAATTTTAAAAGACAGGTGTTGTATCGAATGAGAAAGGTGCCATTTTTCGCCTCAAGTAGCATTATGTCTAAGATCAACCTGGAGGCGATAAGTATGATGGATAGAGGCCGCATTCATACCTAGGTTTTAATCAATCCTTCAGCCCGCTTTCAGAATGAGAGAACACATCAGGAAAGCAACAACCTGGTTTCTTTCAGCATTATCTAACTCAGAAAATCCACCTTTGATAAGATAGTGCAGAAAGAAAATGATTGTTCACTTTGCTGCTGTGTTCTTCCATTTTGAAAGTGGACTGAAGCTGAATTAAAACAGGTGTGAACACAGCTAGAGAATCTAATTTATAAAAGAATCTTACCTCCATCTATTCAGAGGTCCTGCTGTGCTGTTTGTTCTTCATTACTGCATCCCATTAGACATCAACGTTGTCGTTGTTGAGTAACACTGACTCCTGAGCATCTGTATGCAGTTTTCTTGGCAGACAGACAGAGGTGGTTTGCCACTGCCTACTTACAAGCAAAGGCTGGGAATTGAACTACTGAACCTCTGCTTTCCAGACAATTTGCTCTGCCATTGAGCTACAGCCACTCCATGATTGTATGGGTGCCTCTATGCAGTTTTTCCCTACTTACAGGGAGAAACTGTAGCTTTCCACCAAAAAATCTTGGTGATGTCGTTAGGGAGGGGAGGAACAGCAATAGTTGCCCCACTTGGTTACTTGGTTCTTTTGTGGACCTGATTACACAGTTCTGCAAGAAATCCAGACAAAGGCCTTCCTTAATCCAGATGTGGAGCCAGATCAATGGTAGTGGGAACTCCTTGTGGATGAGGAGACCTATGATCCAGATTAAGGGATTCCTTAATTCGAATCACGAGTAAGCACACAAAGGGCTCAACTATTAGACAAGTTCCTCACTCACTTTGTGCTTTGGGATACCTTATGAAAACAGAATCAGAAATGTCAATACTTACAATGCAGAATGTTAATAAGGCTGCCAGTCACGCTTTGTCTCTCTTTCTCTTGTTTTTTCTCTCAGTTCCCAGCTGCGAATGGTCTCGATTCGTACATAGGAACATAACAGAAACACTCGAGTAGAAACATTTTGCCACTGAGCCCATCTAAGCCCATCCATATCCTTATACCCCTACTGCTCCCAAAGGCATAATGTTTTCCTCAGGTTTATACTGAGGCCTCTTAGTTCGGCCTTCACAGCAAAAGTCAGGCCAAGACAAAATGGCTGCCAAAGAAGAAGCACCATCACCGTCCCTGAGCCTCCAGTTCCAGGTTGCTCTTCAGCAGCAGACAGGAATGAAAATGGAGATGCTCGACCCAGACAGTGTCAATGCACACGATATTCAAGAAGTGTGTATTGGTGAGCCATTGAGATGGGAAGCACAGACACAGGTCAAACATGAGCCGAAGGAAATGCACTGGGAAGCCTGTGGCGAACAGGTGTTTTTAAAGGTATCTCAGTCCCCTCACTCTGGGTGGGGACCTTTACCCTTGACAGAACCTATCCCTTGGGAGAGTGCCAAGGCTCTGCCAGTCTCCCTCGATGAGGTAGCCAAAACTTGCAAGTGGCTGACACAAGAATGGGGAGCTCAACAGCCCCCTGTCCTGGAAAATGATGGCCAGTGGACCTCTGGGTGGTCAAATACTATGAAAATGAGAAGTAATGGTGACAAACGAAATGACAGTGTCCTTCCACAAGACGTTGCCGCAACGGAAGCAGAGCGTCAGCAGTTCCGGCGTTTCTACTACCAAGGGCCTGGGGACTTGGGTGAAGTCTACAGCCAACTCCGTGACCTTTGCCACCAGTGGCTCAAGCCAGAGAGACACAGCAAGGAGCAGATTCTGGAGTTGGTGATCCTGGAGCAATTCCTGACCGTTCTGCCCCAAGAAATGCAGAGCTGGGTACGGGAACGGGAGCCGGAAAACTGTGCCCACGTGATTGTGCTGGCTGAGGATTTCCTGAGGAGGCAGCAGGTGAGGCACAGCTGTGGTCAAGAGGTGACTGGATTGTTTAGATTTTTTAAGGGTGTGTGTGTGTGTGCGTGCGCACGCGTATGTTACAAATTGGAGCATTTGGGGAGCTGGGAAGGTGACCCAGGATGTACCATCGGAAGAAAATCAGATTTCAGTTCGTTTAAATCTTTCACCTTGAATCAAAGATTTCCATGGGAGAACTTTTTATGAGTTTGTAGCTAATATCTTCAGGCATGGGCAGTGCCACAAAGACTAGCTAGGCTGGAATGGATGGCTTGGGCCCAGACCCGGGGCCTTTTCACACTTCACCCAGTAGTTGCCTCATGGTGAGCTCTGAGACAGAGCATTCACACATGACGGAGCTGAAACCGAACCAGAAACAGCTCCTTCTCTGCCAGAGATGGCTGTGAGGCGACTGTGTGTGATGCAGGATTACGTGTCCCTAAATGTGCACTTACCCTGCACCACACTCAGAGCCTGTAAGGCTCCCCTGCAGCCATTTGCCTGTCTTCCAAGTTTGGAACACGTGCGGAATGGTCACATGATGTGTTGGCGTCAGCACCGGAACCGCAAAATGGAGGCGCCTGGACACTCATCTGCACTCCAGTAATTGTCCAGTCGTGCTGGGGAGGGTTTGTGTAGGCTAGTGCTGTCTCAATGCCCACAATGCTTTGAAATTATTTCTTCTCTTCATTTAAAAGCAGCCCCAAAGCACCTAACTGTAGTTTCAAAAGAGAAGAAGAATTGGCTTTTCTATCCCACTTTTCTCACCCATTTAAGGGGACTCAAATCAGCTGACAAACCTTCTGTTCTTTTCTCCACAACAGACACCCTGTGAGGTGGGTAGGGCTGTGAGATCTCAGAAGAGAGCTGTGACTAGCCCAAGGTCACCCAGCTGGCTTCATGTAGGAGGATGGACTCAAACCCAGTATTCCCAGATAAAGAGTCTGACCCCTTAACCACTAGACCAAACTGACTCACCCACTAGCCCAAGAACAACATTTGTGGGCCTTTGGGGCATTTTGGCCTTTTGTTTCCGTACGCCATCTAAATGCATAGACTTGAAGACGAACACAAAATGCCTAATTTCTCTCATGTAGATACCATTCATCCAATGCCCAGTCCTAACTGAATTTGTTTGCCCTCGTTGCAGGGGACAGACCCCTTTGTAGAGGTGACTGTAGACACACCTGAGGAAGAATCAGTTCCATTGGATGTCTGGCAGAGACCTGTCTTCAAGGACATCAAGCAGGAGGGAGCCAGAGAGGCTGGTATGTGAAGTACAGAGACATTCTGCCAGTGGGATTAATGGTTTGACTCTAAATGTTGGCATTTGCCATAGGCAGAACCTACGGAGTGGTGTGGTGTATCTTCTGGCAAGAAAGTTTTTCAGTGTCGGATAGCTATGCTAGATATGTCTGGTTATTTTTCTTGGTTTCATACTGTTTTATTTTGTTGTGTTGATTTTGGCCTAACTGTTATCACTGCTTACTGGTATGTTTGTCACTTGAATTTTTAAGCTGATACGGCCTTTTGGCTAATCAACAAAATTTAGCATTTTTTAGGCTTCTACCAAACACTGAGTCATTCTTAGCAAAAAGCTCAAAGAGGACCAAAATTGAGCGAGCCCAGCTTTCTGGAGGAGAAAGTGAGGGGGAGTAGATGGCCAGGTAAATGAAAAGATCAATGCACTTGCTCTGTTCTTTGTTGGCACTTCGCTTTTCCTAGGCTGCTGTGTAGCCTGAAGTGAGTGGAGCCATACTAGACTTCCGCAGGACATCATCCCATCCTAAGAATGAAGCAGATGTGCTTTGAATCTAAGGTTCAGTTTCAGCATCAGTCAGATCTTCTTCTCAACCGCTTATTTTTCCTAACTCTCTTCCTAACAAATAATCATAGAGCTGGAAGGGAACTCAAGAGTCATCGGGTCTAACTCCCTGCTCAATTCAGAATTCACACTAAACCATCCCAGATAGATGTCTGTCCAGCCTCTGCTTGAAGACCTTCAGTGAAAGAGAGCTCACCACCTCCTGTGGCAACCTATTCTTTTGGCTGAGCACCCTTACTGTCAGAAAGTTTTTTCTAATATCTCATCTGTATCTACTACTTTGAAGTTTCATCCCATTGTTCTTGGTCCTTCCTTCTTGTGTAAGTGGGAATAGGGGCTGATCCCTCTGCACTGTGACAGCCCTTCAGATACTTGAAAACAGCTATCATGTCTCCTCTCAGTCTTTTCTGCAGGCTAGATCCTTTAACTGTTCCTCAGAGGACATGGTTAGCAGACTACTTGCCATCTTTGTATTCCTCCTTTAAACTTGCTCCAGTTAGCCAATGTCTTTTTTAAACTGATGTGCCCAGAAGTACTCTAAGTGACATCTGGTCAAGGTAGAATAAAGAAGGATAATTACTTCTTCTGATCTAGACTCTATTATTCTCTTGATATGTCCCAGATGGTGAATTCTTTCATGTGAAATGTCTGTTTTCTTTCAGATGTGTCTGATAATGAGTTTGAAGATGAACATCAGAGAAGATCAGAATTAGTAGAGCCACGTGAAGTATTTTTGAACAAAGCCCAGGGCCCCTTTGTTCTTAAGTGTGAAAGCTATGAGGGAGGCAGTGAATCAAGGAAGCAACAAGAACAGCTGCAGGTGATGGTATGGACAGAACCAGCTGGTCTCGTGAAAGTCAATGGGCCTGTTTTGGAGGATTCACTCCCCCGCAGAGCAGTTAAGCACCTGTGCCCAGAATGTGGCCAGAATTTCCAGCACAGGTCAACGTTAATCCGGCACCAGAAGATGCACACTGGCGAAAGGCCCCACGCGTGCCTGGAATGTGGGAAAACGTTCCGCCGGAGGGACAAACTGATTAGGCACCAGAGGATCCACACAGGGCAGAAACCTCACAAATGCCTCGAGTGTGGGAAAAGCTTTCGCGAGCGAGGGAAGTTGGTCAGTCACCAGAGAATCCACACGGGCGAGAAGCCCTATACCTGCCCGGTGTGCAAGAAGACCTACCGTTGGAAGGAAGAATTTGTGAAGCACCTGAGGATCCACACGGGGGAGAGGCCTTATGTGTGCCGTGACTGTGGGAAAAGTTTCATCAGTAAGGCCCACCTGGTCTCTCACCACCGGATCCACACCGGCGAGAAGCCATATGAATGTCCTGAATGCCAACGGCGGTTCTGCAGTAAGCAGAGCCTCAACAAGCACCAGCGTGTCCATGCTGAAGAGAAGTCCTATGAGTGCCGGGACTGTGGGAGGATTTTCCACTACATTTCAAACTTCACCAAACACCAGAGAATCCACATGAGTGATAGGATCCTCTAGGCAAAAATAACTTTAGGACTGTGATACGTCTTGGTTCTTCCATGAGACTATGCCAGGCTTGGGTCATTCAGCCTCCGTCTTCTCCAGCTGGAAGAGTAGCCATTGGGAGAAAGGCTACAAAGCTGAAGGATTAGTTGGGAACTTTTAATCTGCATTAAGTTTAGCTGGAGGGGCAGTTCTCATGAGTAAAGGTGGGCTCCTTGTGGTCCTAGTACATAAGAACATAAGAGGAACCCTACTGGATCAGGCCACACCTCATCAAGTCCAATATCCCGTCTCACGTAGTGGGCCACCGCTTATTTCTGGGCTTCTCAAGCAGAAGACAAAGGCAAAACATTCACTTGCTCTTGAATCCCTGCAAATGGCCTTTAGAGGCATCCTGCCTGTCTCTCCAACCTGGAGGCAGTACCTAGACAGTATCATTCTAGCAGGCATTGTTACACCTGTCCTCCATGAATTTATCTAATCCTATAAAAATTTATTATGGGTGCTGCTTGTACATACATATCTTTTACCTCAGGAAGTTTACAGTTGGGAAGGTGTGGGAAGCTGGTTTGGCTGAGTCACAGCACCAGGGGTGGCCAAACCATCTGGACCAAGAGAACCAAGGGGTGGTCAACCCATGAGGACCCCTCCACCACCGAGTAGCTCTGAGCTTCAGTTCCTTTCTTCCTTGGGCATGTTTCAGTTCAAAATTGGCTAAAATGTACATAACTGTGATGTTCAGTGGGGTCAGTTTGGGAGGGAATGGATTTGCTGAAAAAATTTGGGCATGTTTAATAAGCTTCTGCCCAAGCGGACATTTTCAGAAAACAAACGTTATTTTTACAGTCAGCAAGCTTTAAAGAAATCAGGAAGGTAGTATGTTGCTCTTTGTAGGACGGCCTGTGATCCAGATTCAGATCACAGATAGCAAGCTTTAGGAGAATTTTGATTAAGAATTGATAGATTAATGATGGAATTGTGAACAACTGGAGAAGGTGTAGTCCTGTGATGAGATGAAAGACGCCTGTGGGGCAGGTGGAGGAAGGGGGCAGAGCACCCAGGGGCCTAGGTCAGCATCCTGTGACTTGATCTTACAATCCTTGTCCACTCTGTGGCTGTATTCAAGCTAGCCATAGTTTGTGGTGGGTGGGTTTAACTGAATTTACTCTTTTGCATAAAAAGGCCCTAGCCAGTATTTTCCAACCAGGGTGCCTCCAAGTGTTATCTGGACAGCTCCCATTGTGTTTAGTCAACTCCCATGGTGCTTAGTCAGCTCTCATTATACCTAGTCAGTAATGATTCTAGGAACAATGGAAGTTGGTGTCCAATAACTTGGAAGCACTTGGTTGGAAAACACTGCTTTAGGCTATTGCCTAATAGTCCTTGTAGGAGAGCAACTACTGCCTATAGTTAAATTTTCTTTCCCAAAACTCATGGTCTCACTTTAGATCAAGAGAACTCAAATTCAGCTTTCCAGATGCTCCTGTATTAAAGGATCAAGCATTCAGCTTCCAGCAGGGCTGGGACAGATGCTGGGAGCTTGTCAGGCTGGCAAGGAATGACCACAAGACTCTTTCTTTAAAAAGATGATCAGTGATTTATTTCAGCTCAGCATTAGGACATTTCTTGTTGGGAGCTACTTGGAACAGGAAGCCCAGCATATTTATATGTTTCATAGCTGGGTGGGG
>MTQE01002839.1:237077-249371 GCA_014337955.1 Aspidoscelis marmoratus | reverse complement strand
CCAAAACCTTCCAACAGAAATGTATCACTTGACCTCAGCAGGGAGGGGGAATCAACTGTCAGTTCCACAACAACAGGCAGCCATTATATACATATATACAGAATCCCATACAAATATTATGGCAGGCAGCTAGCCCTGCCTGACAGAGCTATAGTTCAGGAAAATTTGGGAGCCACAAGTGAACATCCCTAATATAGAGCATCCTAAACTTTTAAAATGTACAGTAAAGAAAATGCTGGTGTAATTGGAATCATGAGTTCTCAGATGCTTTAATGTGCTTACATCTCAATAAATATTTCCTTTGTTGAGAAACAGCAGTGTATAATTTTTTAAAACTGCAAGTGCCACAGAGAAAATGGATAGAAGTGTTCACTACTCTGAAGCCAATGGAACAATCTGCCCTGCACTATATTTGATTCCACAGTTCCAAAGGTTTGGAACAGACTGGGTAGCACACCTCTGGGGAATGGTTGAGCCGATTTCTGCATTTACTAGGAAGCCAGACTAGATGAACCTCAAGATTATGTTCACAAATCATAACAAATAGCAAGATCAGGGAAACTTCACAGTGCAAAACTGCCCTCTGGACCTCCATTCTATAAACTCAACATTTAACACAACAAGTCCAATATAGGGTGTTTTTCCGCTGTCACTAGAAGTACCCATTAAGTACCCATTAATGGGTACAAAAATGCCATTTCATACTCATTAATGGGTACTTAATTAGTACTTTTAGTGACAGTGGAAAAGTACCCCTAGTTACATTTGATTTAAAAGAAGGGTACTTCTCATAATCAAAAATCATAAAGACCTTAAACCTGAGACTGCAGGCCTCCTAAGAAAAATAAACTTTTATTTATTTAAAATGTTTATATCCCACCCCATATCCTAAGATCTCTGGGTGGCTTGAAATAAAAAAACCCTATTCAACAAAACATTAAACGCGTACCCCATTAAAACATTAAACAACATAGTTGGTTAAAAGAAGTTAAAATAGTGCTTGAGTGAATAAATGCCCAAAGGATTTAATAAAGAGCCAAGTTTTCACTTGGCGCCTAAAGTTAGAAAAGTTGCTGCTAATCGGCCTCCAGGGGAAGGGCATTTCATAAGTGAGGTGCCACAGCTAAGAAGGCCCTCTCCCATGTCCCAACACAGCAGATTTCTCTAGCTGGTGGGACTATGTTCTGTAGTTGAAGACTGGAGCCTGCTGTAGTCTGCACCACCATGCGGGTAGCAGGCTTTTATTCCAGGATAAAATTCAGAATAAGGCCCAGAATAAGAGCCAATAACAGGGTCAAGGTCACTCAGGCTGTGATCTGACACAGCAAAACAAAAAAACAAAAGCAACTCTGGGCATCTTGGGAAAGGCTCAGAGATTGTTCACATGACCACACAATGTCTCTGAGGCACCCTTTTTATTACGTCTGAACACAACCAGCGTCAGCTTTCACATGGGTATTTGAACTCGGGGATTGGTTCTCAACTAAACCTGTTTCATAGGGTAGCTCTCAGCCTAACGTACTTTTGGTATCGTCGCAATACCATACCAAAGATTACGGCAGTGTCCCCACAGAATGTTTGATATGCCTTGGAGGGGCACCAACATCCTTGCATCTCCATAGCACCCCCCACCGAAGGGGCATGAGAGCATTTGGAGGGACTTCAGTACCTCTCCAAGGTGCCAAATGTTCAGCATACAAGAAACATCTCAGAGGCTGCTCCTCGTGTACTGAACCGGGCCTTTGCTCTGGCAAAACGTGTCAAGTTCATGTGTGGGTGCTCGCACATGGAGGGCAAGATTTCCTGTGAACAGGTGTGGCAATTTGAGCCATGTGGCCATGGCAACAGGGGAGTCCTCAAGTTCCTTGCTGAGGTCAATTGAGGCCTAAGGGCAACCCACACTGATGGAGGTGCCTATTGAGAGCATCTCCCACCAAGAAAATGGAAGCATGCTCTTTATCACTTAGCTGCATAGCACAGTACAAGTTTTTCTTTTGAAAACAGACAGACACTCAATTAGGTAATGTCATGTGTGGCTTTTGTTAGAGAATATCCTCTGTGGAGCTACACAACCACGATTCCACTGTAACTGCTAAGAATCATGGGTAATATAGTCCCCGAACAGGAAATATTCTGCTCTCTGAGCACATAGGCGCATTTTATGGGGGTAACCAGCCTGTTGTCCCTGACCCCAGTGCTGGTTTGCCATTTCTAAACTTGAAAACCTTCCCACCCACTGTAAGGGGGTCAGCCAACCAGACCCCCCCCCCAGCTTGGTCTTCCTTGTAAAGAGACTAAGGAGGGGAGGGGAACAGTGGTTTGGGCAGAAGGAAGGCAAGATGTAATTGCACTAAGGCTGTGTTCACACCTAGGTTTTAATCCAGTCTCGGCCC
Organism: Aspidoscelis marmoratus; assembly: GCA_014337955.1. Lineage (NCBI taxonomy): Eukaryota > Metazoa > Chordata > Lepidosauria > Squamata > Teiidae > Aspidoscelis > Aspidoscelis marmoratus. The sequence continues at coordinate 246,978 of MTQE01002839.1, read as the reverse complement.
ACTTTCAGAGTCAGAGAACCTACCAGCAAAATGTCCAGCCATTTTCTTTCCACTTTATCTAAGCTAAAGGTGAATTTTGAGCAACATAATGCTGAAAGAGCTTGACACCTTGCTGATGCATTCTCTCACTCTGAAAGTGGATTGAAACTGGATTAAAACTTAGGTGTAAACAGGGGCACAGTAACATAACTTTATTCACAAAATAACTGTGTGTAATAGTCATTGATATTGCTTGTCATAAAAACCTAAGAGGAGCTTTGCTGGATCAGGCCACAGCCCATCACTCCAGGATCCTGCCTCACTCTCTGGCCCACCAATGGCTTCTGGGCTTCTCAAGCAGAAGACAAGGGCAAAACCTTCACCTGCTCTTCAACCTCGAGGGGCATCCTGCCTGTCTCTCCACCCTGGAGGCAGCTCCTAGGCATCCATTCTAGTAGCCATGGACCCACCTGTCCTCCACGAATTTAATGCTTTCTTAAGGCTGTCTAGTCTGGTTGCTGTCAGGGCAGGTTATAGCTATGACTACCCTACAAGTGCAGGCTTTCGGATTTTAGCAGCAGGAAGTCCATTTAAAGCTCCTCAACTTGTTTAAAAACAGGAGTAAAGGCGGCTCTTCTTTGTTTTCGATCGCAAGCATCCTTCCTCCTCTGCCTTGGAAGCTGAAGCATCTATTGATCTGCCCTTCACACGCCCCTCCTCTTTGTGGTTCTGTATATTAGTCTTAACACAACAGCTCCTGCAGAATCCTCCACAGCCCAGACATGACTTAAGAGCCTCTCTTCCTGCTTCTCCATAGCAAAGGGGTTAAATTCATTGAGCCTTCCTTTCCTAGAGAAGCTACGATGCTGAGAAGGGACGGAGGGTGTGTGAATCGGGCCATTAACTCATTTCCTGTGTCGCCTGCCATGGGAAAGTGGGGCTTTAAATTTCGCCGGTGCTGCCGCAAATATTGGAGGTATTCCTCCCCCCCCCCCCAACTCCTTGTGATTTTGGAGGAAGATCAGGTGAGGAAGGGTGGTGGTGGGTTTTTGTTTGCAATAAGAAGAGCTTGGAAATTTTGGAAATGAGAGTTTCAGGCATTCCCCGACTGCCTGGGCTGCTAGTGCAGCTTTGATCGATGGCTGGCAGGCAGAAGTTGAACAGGGGAAGTTCCTCTCTCTAGGGGAGCCTGTTCATGATGGGAGAAAAAACGGCTTCAGTATTCAAAAAAGAAAAGAAAGCGGCTAGGTCGTTAACAGTGCTAAGGAGCATTCACACTAGAGTGTTTAATTCTCTTTAAATGAAGACTGAAGCTGTATGCAGATATTACAAAAGGGGTTCCTCAGGAGGGCCTCTGAGGGACAGTAGACCAATTCACACGTTAAGTGGGTGTGATGTGCAGCTAACTTTTGGGAAGGTTTGGGTATCCACACCTTGTGACACCCGAACCATTCCAACCTTAGCCAATGTTTTTCCAGCTGGACCTACATCTGTCTGGGATGGTTTAGGAAATCCTGCATTGAGCAGGGGTTGGACTCAATGACTCTGGAAATCCCTTCCAACTCTATGATTCTGTGATTCTCCAAACGCCAGCTAGGTGTGATTGCCTCCACATCATCTCAGCAATGGACATGCCTGACACCATTGCTGTAGACACCAGGCAATGTGGTGCACAGCCGTTCCTGCCCTGCCCCCAGGCTCTGTTCACCTGGAAGAGGAGCAAACAGAGTCTTATTGAGCTTTCCCAATGGGTCACTAGTAAAGACAGTTGTGAAGCACAAAGCAAAGCTGACTTCTGTGAGCTATGTAGACCAATATTCGGTTGTGTGAAGACCGCATCAACATCCTGCCATAGGTTTTAAGATAAGGAACTCTTGTAGGACAGTTTTGGGATGGAGGAAACTTTGGACACATGTACAAAGAGCAGTGGAGGTTGCACAAAGAACCTGCAAGGAATTTCTACAGTAGCTGGAGGAATGTGATGTGACATTTGTAGGGTCTTCTTCACACAGTGGAAGGTGTACAGAAAGGATTATTAAGGAAGAGGACAAGTGTATCAATGGCTACTAGGACGGATGCCTAGGTAGCATCTCCAGGTTGGAGAGACAGGCAGGAGGCCTCTCAAGGCCACTTGCAGGGAGAGGAGAACAGATGAGGGGGTTGCCTTTGTTTTCTGCTTGAGAAGCCCAGCCACTGTGGGCCACTGGGTGAGAGAGGATGCTAGACTAGGAGGCTGTGGGCTGATCCAGCAGGGCTCCTCTTATGGTTTTTTTGCCCTCTTGTAAAGGAACTGATTGAAAGGGCCCTCTTAAAGACTAGATAAGTATAATTATAAGTGAATACATGAGTTATTTTTCATAAAATGTTATTTCTGTGACATATATAGAGGAAACAGGATGTGAAAAACCTACACAGTATTAGAACTTGGAGAACCCAACAATGTAGGTTCATCAGTAATGCTTCCATACAGAAGGGAAAGGCGGGGGGAAGAAAACAGTAAAAATTATTTTCAAGTTTAAGTACTCCTACTACCAACTTGGGATTTTTCCTTTTTCATAATGAGTAATATACAAATGTTTTAAATTAAACAAATAAAACATAAAGCTCAATCAACCTGAGCAGTGCCCAGAAAGCTGGAAGTTGACATTTAATGTCTAGAGGGTCACCTGTCAAGATGTCATAGTGATAAATTCTGTCTTGTCTTTTCACTAAAAGAAGGCTATATGACTTATTTTTTTCAATAGTAGTATAAAATATGCTATCAAACAGAAACATACTGATTTTATTGTAACATGCTCTGACACCTTTGGCTCTAAGGTGGGATAATAATATAAATAAATAAATAAATAAATAAATAAATAAATAAGTCCTTGAGGCTTAAGGCTTTTCACTTCAGTAAATGCATACAAAGCTCTGTGCTTTATATCGAGTTGGTTCTTTGGCAATGTCTCTCTTATTTTACCCCCCTCTTTCATCAGGGAGAAGTTCCTCTGTGCTGCTGAGTTGTGAAAAGATTAAACCTCTCATCTGAGCCCCCTGTGTGGAGTGCAGAGTTGGTCCAGCTGCACCAGGCCTCACCTTGTGGAAGTAACTGGTGGCACCAATCCAAGGCAGCCTCTGCTACCCCAACAGAACGGTGGCTCAACAAAACAAGGCCTTGATGTTGGGTCTCCAACTTGAAGCCGAAGTTCAGCAAGCAGTGAAGAAAGAGCAGCCAGATTTAGTTGCCTTTTTGCCAGGACCAAGGAAAGCCCCCTATTATGGCGGTCAGGAATGTGGGGGAATTCTGGGAAAGGGATGCCTCAGACCCTGCTAAACAGGAACCCCAAAAGGGGGTACCTCAACCGCCATGGGAATCCCAGCTGCAGGTATTTTTAAAAGCGATGGAGTCTTCCCATTCAAGAGGGAGAAACCCACACCGACCAGCTTTAGCATTAAGAGGCGAGGGTCCGGCTATCTTGCCGTCCCTTGAGAGAGCAAATGACCCTAAGCAACCCCTGAGGAGAGAGGGGCTCTCGCAACAAGTGCCAGGCTCCAGCAGGGAAGCCCAGAAGATGGCTAACAGCCTGTTGACCAAAGGTGGTGAGGATCTTGGGAAAGTGAAGGAAGAAGCCCTGGAGGAAGTGGCAGAAGCATCTGTTGGCCATGATGCCCATCGCCAGCACTTTCGGCAATTCAGTTACCAGGAGGCTGAAGGACCCCGAGAGGTTTGCAGCCACCTCTGGGATCTTTGCCACCGGTGGCTGAAGCCAGAGAGGCACACGAAGGAACAGATTCTGGAGTTCCTGATCCTGGAGCAGTTCCTGGCCATTCTACCCCTGGCAATGCAGAGCTGGGTGATGAAGGGTGAGCCGGAGAGCTGTTCCAAAGCGGTGGCCTTGGCTGAAGAGTTTCTGCTTAGGCAGCTGCCAGAAACAAAACAGAACGAAAAGGTGAGAGTCCTTAAGCTGGCTAATCTTTAGGTTTGGGTGATTCCCGCCCCCGCCCCCCTTCAAATTTGGCTTGGGGAATCCCTGAAGCAAAATTGGGCAGAGAGGCAGTAAGACAGATCCTGGGCCATACTTAACTGATGTTTATTTATTTATATCCCCACCTTCACCATGGTTTCAGGATGGTGTACAAAGCAAAACACTAAAAATATTAAGCCATAAGAAGCAACATAAAGCAATGCTGTAAGAATTGAAGCAATAAGACAAGATGACGAAATGTCCAAATGGACCATCTCCATTATCATAGCAACAGCCATGGCAACTTCTGACCTGTGCCGGGGCGTTGCTATGGCAGTTGTGACACAGCGTGTGACTGCTCCACAGCTATGGAGGGTTGGCATGGCCTTGCACGCTCTGAGCCACACTAGGATGGAGGCAACGCCACTGCATGCATACAGATTGACCCAGAATGTGTGAGGCTGTCCCGGGACCAATTCACACTTCAGCCCATAGGTCATGATTAGGCAATATCTGGGTTTCTCCCTGCATCTGCACCTGCAGGAGACGCTAACAGCCTACAAGGGCCCCCTGCCTTCCCAGATGTTGCCTAATCATGCACTAGCTATGGTGCACAAAATCATACACCACAAGCCACTTAACCTTAATCCCACATGACTAGAACCTGGAACCATCGAGCTGGCAACCCTACACACTTCTGCTGGCCGAGGAGGTTATCTGCAGTCCCAGCAAGCACGCTGGGACTTCAGATGGCACACACACACCCGACACAACTGCGACTGTGCAAAGCACCAGAGTCAGCGTAGTGACGGCACCCTGCGGATGGTTGGCCCAGGGATTGAACACAGGTGAGTGAGTGATCATGCGGGGGCTTGGCTGTCATTGACTACCACTCGCAAGTGCGAGCTCTAGTCAACGTTAATTCATCACGCAACTTTCCCATCCACAGGACTGGAAGAGAAGTACAAAATCACCCCTGATCTGGTAAGTCCAAAAGGCCCCATGTGATGAAGTGCAGTTTCACCAGAGGCTACAAATGTCAGCAGAGGATACCTGGCAAATTTCCTCCTGAAGGTTGCTCCCTAGAAAGGGGGCTATTACTGAGAAAGCCCTGTTCCTAACAACCATTTCTGTCAGTTGTCAGAGGACGGTATAACTCACATAATCTCAGATAGCGGCCTGCTCTATATGGGAGTTGCAATGGAAATCAGCAAAGAGGGTTGCGGGTAAATGCTATTTTCTAACTCCCTTAGCTTTGCACAGTGGCAGTATCGTAGCCAATAAGGTTTATCTGAGGTGCAATTATTGTTCATTGAAACTTTTCCTAATGCCCTTGCTTTCCCCAGAATTCTGTATTTGCAACTAGTGTTGCCTCATGAGGTATAACATGGCTGAAATTTATGTATTTTAGGTATTTACATTCCCCTTCTTCCCTTTGTTATTTTTGCTGAAGGAGGGCTACCACTCAAGAGCAATGCAAACTCTTTTGTTTCAATAAATAAGTAAGAATTTGCATCCCACACTTCCATCAAAAAATTAAAAATTCACCTGAAAGCCCACTTACCAAATCAAAATGCAAAAGACAGAAACAATACATTTCACAAAAATATGATTGAGAAGCACAGCAATTTTCACAACAGAAAGACCTTCTGAAGCAGCTTATAGTAAACGGCCATGGTAGCTTCTGATGGCAAGAGGAGATTTTGCTTTTTGGAAGAAAGGCAGGATGTAAGTGCCACAAATAATTAATACATTATCTCCTAATTCAGGCTTCAGGGATGTTCAAGGAGGGAACTCCTAATTTATCTGGAATGGAAAGATTACCTTTGGATGGTTGGCAGAGGACACTCTTGAAAGAAATCAAACAGGAAAACAATGGGGACATGAAGAGATCTGGTAAGGTTTCCTTTTGACAGGAATTTTAAACATCTGCTTATTCATTTCCAGATTTTTCATTAGCATATAATTAAAGGCCTGAACTCGCCCACTGCCACTCATCTTCAGGGAAAATAGCGTACAAGATAGGCGTGAATCCCCTTCAAAGACACTGTACAAAACTTTTGCTGAAAGAGCAGCTACTATGGATACCCAGAAAAAGCACACTGGGAAATCTGAGATGGTTGGTTGTATCACATTCTCAAATTAATATGTGGATTTTGTGAAACCTTTTTTTAACCTTCCATGCTTCAGACCTGCTTCTTTTTTTCTCCGGCCTCTTCAGACCTGCTTCTTTGCCTTTGAATAAGGATTGGGTGGCCACGCAGACCTTCCCACCATCACGCTAGTAATACCACTCTCATTCCTTTTCCAAATGTGTTTTAAGGTCTACACAACATTCCGAAAACAAGAAGGATAGTGTGATAGTTCACATTCTAAAATTTTGATAAAATGTTGCAAGCTGCAGAAGAATGGGATAAAAGTGATTTATTTGTTTGTTTATCCTGCCCTGTACACAAAGGTCTAAGGGCAGGTTACAACATACTTGGAAGTTAACCGAATCTGTACAATCACTGGACATTTATTTTGCCAATTCAAGAGGACCCAAGAATCAAGAAAGAGATTTTGGAATCAAATATGACTTACATTGCCAGTCAGTGCCATGTGGTTTCCAAGAGTTCAGACAAAGTTCAGAATCCAGAGAATTTTATATTTGATCTTTCTTGTGAGCCAGTTTGGTCTAGTGGTTAGGGAGCCGGACTCTTATCTGGGAATATTGGGTTCGATTCCACCTCCCCCACGAAGCCAGCTGGGTGATCTTGGGCTAGTCACAGCTCTCTTCTGAGCTCTCACAGCCCCACCTACCTCACAGGGTGTTTTGTTGTGGGGAGAAGAACAGAAGGTTTGTTGGCCGCTTTGAGTCCCCTTAAATGGGTGAGAAAAGCGGGGTAGAAAAGCCAGCTCTTCTTCTTTCTGCCCCAACCATATCCAGACTGCTCTGACACCAATGCGCACTGAGCTTCCTTTAAGATCTTTGAAGGAGTTCTCTCTACATTCCATTTTTATCCAAAGTTGGATTAATTTACAGGGGAAGCGTTTACATTATACCAGAATGCACACAGCACCGTTTACAGCCTTTTGTATGCGAGCGAAGACTGTGGAGTAGAGATAGCAGGTTAAACCGCAATCCCTGAAAGAGAAAGACACTTATATATGATTCTGCCACCTTTTAGGGGCCTCCTTAGGCAAACGGAAGGATATTCTAGATCGTCTGTCTTTTCCCATTTTAAAAAGGTTTACTGTTTTCCAACTTTATTTGAAATAAAATCCCTTAACGCTGTGAAAATGGCAAATAGCTTTTGCTCTCAGTGAAGCAGACTTCATATTTCTGTAACTGTACAAATGTAGCAAAGGTATATATTCTTATAAATTAAATACAATGTTAATTTGATTCTTTTTTTCTTGATCATAATTTTACACTAGCGTTCTCTCTTTTTTCTAGCAGAGGATGGGAAAGAACAGAACAGCCAAGTAAACTCCAGAAATTTGGAGTCATGTTGGATATTGCCAGGAAACGCCAGGCAGAATGTGTGTAGCTGGCCTAACCAAGGAGACCCCTATAGCAACCGGGAAGAAGCATTGTCTGAGAAGGAAGCAGACAGATTTATTAATTCCCAGGGAAGGTATGTGGAATTTAACAGAACTGCTGCCCAGGTGAATGCTCCCACGGGTGAGACTCAGAAGACAACCAGCGAGAGAGAAAAGTCCTGCATTCACTGTGGGAAAGACTTCCAGCTCAAGTGTAACCTTCAGGCTCACGAGAGAACCCACACGGGGGAGAAACCTTACAAATGCTCCGTTTGTGGGAAGGGCTTCAGCACAAGAGCCTACCTGATTACCCATGAGCGCATCCACACAGGCGAGAAACCCTACCAGTGCTCGGATTGTGGGAAGAGCTTCTGTGACAACTCCAACTTGATTGTGCACAAGAGGACGCACACCGGGGAAAGGCCCTATAAGTGCACGGACTGTGGGAAGAGTTTCCGAGAGCGGCCGGTCCTCATCCGGCACCAGAGAATCCACACGGGGGAGAAACCGTATAAATGCAGAGACTGTGGGAAAGGCTTCAGTCAGAGCTCAGGCCTTCTGGTGCACGAACGAACACACACACGCGAGAAACCGTATACGTGCACGGACTGCGGGAAAAGCTTTGGCGGCAATTCAAACCTGCGTGTTCACATGAGAATCCACACAGGGGAGAAGCCCTTCAGATGTTCAGACTGTGGAAAATTTTTCAGCGACCGGTCGCTCTTCATTCGGCATCAGGGCGCCCACCAACAGGAGAAGTGCTGACACATTCAAAACAATAACCAAGTGCCAGTGCTGGTCATGCTAGTAAAACTGTGAATGTAGACGCAATAAAACTTGCCCTGATTTCCACTAAAAACTGGGAAAGTGAAGAAGCATCTCTTGCCTTCTAAGTGAGGAATGTGAGCTGTCTGTTTGAATGGATACAACACTTTTTGTGTGTGTGACCCTTAAAAGTTTTCCAAATATCCACACTGAAGTGATGACTTTATTAGCAGCTTCAAAATATTTCGTAAGTGGAGTCTAAGCTTTCAGTTCTCTAGAAGTCTTCATCAGATGGGCTGCTAAGCAAAACAGAAGAGAGAATGGGCTGGCTGAGAGTTTCTGTAGCTACAAATTCTGCAGCAAGTCAGAATTTTGGGGTACTGGAGGGAAAGAGCTTGCAGGCCTGATAGAAAGCTCATGGGACAAGCTCACTGCCCTCTAGGCCTACCCTCACTGGCCTTTTTTGATGGAGAATAATGGGAGTCTAATCAAATTATTGAAAGAAGAGTATGATATAAATGCCACAAACAAACCATTTGGTAGATTGACTTCATGGAAGAAAATGGCCGTAGGGCAAAACCTCTAGAGAAGATAAGAAATGTCCTGCTAGATTGGACCAGTAGTCCATCAAGGCCAGAAGCCTGTTCTCACCATGGCAACCAGCTGTATATGGAAGACCACAAGCAGGCATAAGGACAGACACCCCTCACCTTGCTCCCAGTTTACCTCAGCTGGCCACAGAACCGTATGGGATGAAGTGCCAATGACAGCCCTGTCCATTATGAACAGATCCAAACCTTTTTTGAAGCCTTCCAAGTTGGTGGCCAGTCTTAGGGTGGTGGAATCCAAAGTTTAGCTAAATGCTGTGTGAAAGACATTCTTTGGTCTATCTTGATTCTCCTGGGATTCAGCTTCTCTGTAGCTATGTGGGTATCTCTGTTGCTTGTGAAAAATTCATTTTTGAAGTCATTTTTGCATAGGCATTTCTCTGTTATTCCTTCCTAACTACTGGATGGTCTGGACTGGAGTTGTAGGCCCATTCTGCATTGGGCCTTATTCCAGATTATATGCCCAGCAGCACCTACTGTATTCTACATTGCATGCGGATAGCAGGTCCCTATTCTGGGATATAATCTAGAATAAGACTCAGTGCAGAATGGGCCATAGTTTCTGGGGAACTGGGAGAATCCTATGTTAGCCATCTTTACTATAAGTCACACACATGTCTTGCTTACATTTGAGGAAGTAGGTTAGACAGATAACATGAAATACTATCTAGTAAAGAATTCAGGTATGCCTATAAAAGTGCAGGATTTTAATAGATATATTTCCTTTCTTCCTGTATTTCACCTGGTCTTGTAGGGCAGCTGGATTGGCTTTGCCCTCCAAATAAGGATGCCAAGCTATAATTGGAAGACATGAGGTTAACTCAGAGGGGTCTTACGGCTTAAGGGTCTATTGTCATCCTTTCTTTTTTCAATTAATCTACACATTTTTTGAAAACCTGTATTTATGGATATGTAAGAAATACCAAATAAAATAAACAGGTGCTCTTTTAAAAACTTTTTTCAGCATTCACAGGGCTCAGATACCTTGTATGGGTTCAAATGTTGATTGTCCTTTGATCTTTAATCCCACAGATGAAGTCTAATGCACTGCTGGACTTTGCTGAGTGGAATGTAAAA
>MTQE01002839.1:206599-225096 GCA_014337955.1 Aspidoscelis marmoratus | reverse complement strand
GTTAAAATATAGAGTTTGAGATATACTCGCTGTATAAGAAGACGACACCCGATGTATAAGACGACCCGTGACTTTTGAGAAGATTTTCCTGGGTTAAAAAGTAGTCTTATACGCCAGAATATACTGTACTCAAAATCCTGGTGAACTTATTGAAAAATAATTTGCATATCATGCATTTCTTCATATTAGGTGAAGAAAGAGTATATGGGGAAGGCCCAGATAGTTCAGCAGAACCAGGACCGCGTGGAGTGTTGACAGGAATTGCTGAGTGGCCCAGCCCTGACCTGGGGGAAGCGTCCAAGAGCCAGCCAGGAAGCTGGCTAGAGAAGGGGAGAGAAAAATTGATTTGTGGGCCGCAAGCGTATCAGCACGTCAAGGGAGTAATTGTCCAGCCGAGGGTCCAAGATGAGCGCTTGAAGAAATGTCCGGAATGCGGAAAAGGCTTTGTGTGGCGGTCTGAACTCGTTGAACATCAGAGGTCCCACACGGGGGAAAGACCCTATTCCTGCTCCTACTGTGGGAAAAGCTTTAGCCGCAAGTCGTACATTATTAAGCATGAAAGAATCCACACCGGAGAGAAGCCGTACATATGCTCACACTGTGGCAAGGGTTTCATCTCCAAATCAGACCTGATTAAGCACGAACGGACCCACACAGGAGAGAAACCATACATATGCACAGACTGTGGGAGGAGCTTCAGCAGGAAACAGTTCCTTGTGACGCACCGGAGGACGCACACGGGGGAGAAACCCTACAAATGCTCGGAGTGTGGGAAGAGCTTCAGTCAGCGGACTTGTCTGGTGATTCACGAGAGAGCCCATACGGGGGAGAAGCCATTTCAATGCCTCATCTGTGGGAAGAGCTTTGGCAGGCGGGACATACTCATGACCCATCAGAAGTTACACACCCGGGAGAAGGCTTACCAGTGTTCTGACTGGTTATGAAATGGCTGCTCAACAGACGCTGAGGCGGTCAGAACTGTATATATTTGGGATGTGATTTTGAAAAGTATGTTTGGGAGAGAGGGAGGGAGAATCTGAATGGAGGGTCAAGAATTAATTGGCCTAAAAGAACTCTATCATAGCAGGACTAGTCCACACTAAATGGTCCATCAGGAATAGCAATTATCTTCCCAGTATTACTGGACTCCGGCTTCCACATCTCTGACTATTGGGCCGCCCTGGCAGCAGGAGCTGACAGGAAGTCCAAAATGGCTCTGCTGGCTGTGGCTGGTGGGAGACAGAATTAAAAATGGCTGTGCTAGGTGGACTGTGGAAGGTAGAGTCCAAAATGGCAGGCTGAGGTGATAGGAGGTGGAGCCACAGTGGCTGTCTTGTCTTGGGCTGATAGGAGAAGGATTCTTTCAGGACCACTTTGCCTGGGCCTGGTACATAATAGTAGAGAAAAGCCATGTTGGCCAGGACTGATGGAAGCTGAAGCAAAATGGCTGTGCCAGCTGGGGCTGAGGGGGAGCTGAAGTCCAACAACACTGAGAAGACTTTGCTTTGTCCGCTTTATTAAAATGCTTTTGTACATCCAGAACTTACTATGTGTAACTTAAGCAATGTACCATAGAGATGGTGTACCCAAGATGGACCATGGATTCACAGATCACTTGTTAGGGTGGTTTACTAAGTTAGTATGCTCAGAAGGATGTGTAGGGACACTCTGGGCTTTCTTGGACTCATGTATTTCTTCTTTGCCTCCTGGAATCCCACCCTGAGTTCTTATTTTGGGTGAAGCACAGCTTAAAGCATTTTTAATTTATTTATGATTTACAGGGAAGCCTGGGAGGCGGTACAAAATGAGATGAAAATGCTACCTTGTTGAAGGTAATCAGATTTGGACCTCATATAACTTTGGGAATAGAGTTTTGTACTCTGTAGTGGAAGAAAGATAGGATTTAAAGAAAATCAGCACATGAGCAGCTGTCTCTTAGACCAAGAGATTAGAGGAAAATTTGACATTCTGGTCATGCCAGGTGATATGCGACTTCACTGTGAGCCACTTTGGTCTAGTGGTTAGGGAGCCGGGCTCTTATCCAGGAAAACTGGGTTTGATTCCACCCTCCTGCATGAAGCCAGTTGGGTGACCTTAGGCTAGTCACAGCTCTCTTCCGATGGACCAAAAACGTAATTCAGTGGGCCATTTCCTATGTCCTTATTGACTCTCCTGACACATCACACAAGAACAGGGGCACTCAGCCATTCATTCTGGAGGACCACCATAAAGCACTTCCGCATTTCTGCTGTTCTCGGGTGGTTTGCATTATCAGTGCTTCCAGTGTCCAAACCATAGTTCTGAGCTTCTGTCCATTTCTGGTACTCATCATCCCAGGGGATGGCAGCGGCCACCCACACCCAGGATGTTGCTAGGAACATGGCATGAATGTATTCATGTAGGCACCAGGTGGGTGATGCTGATGGTGAACATGCACTGGCAAAGGAGATAATGACACTGGCATACCGTCTGCACTTGAGGTAGGTGCCCAGATGCATGCAGGGAGGGATCATGTGTACACATGGGCAGGTTTGCACTTTACTTCCCATGGACAGGAAGCAAAGTGAGAACTCCCCCCCCCAATTGATTGATTTAAAATATTTGCATATGGCTTCCCATAAAAAGGAAATAATCTCAAAGCAGCTTATAGAAAAGTGTATGGATATGACGTACACCAGCCGAGCTGGCTTTAAGAAAGTGTCAGACAAATTCATGGATGACAGATGTATTAATGGCTATTAGAATGGATGCCTAGGTACTTCCTCCAGGCTGGGGAGACAGGCAGGAGGCCTCTAAAGGCCATTTGATTCAAGAACAGGAGAAGGTTTTGTCTTTATCTCCTGCTTGAAAAGTAGGAGATCAAGTAGGCCTTCTCTTAAGAACATAAGAACATAAAAGGAGCCCTGCTGGATCAGACCATAACCTAGATAGTCCAGCATCTTACCTCACACCTGACGTTCATGAATTTATCTAATTTTTTCTTAAAGCTATCTAGGTTGGTTGCTGTCACCGCCTCTTCTGGTAGTAAATTTTACTGACCAGTGACCCTCTGGGTGAAAAAATACTTCCCCATGTCAGTCCTAACTCTTGTTATATTCCTATATCCATATCATTGCCAGAAGTTGAGTTTTATGTAGGGGCATCTTGACCAGAGCACAAGAATTGCCACAGTTCAGGGGTAGAGTATGTGTTACATGTACAGATGGTCCTGGGTTCAATTCCCTTCAGCACCGTCCTGGAAGAGGACAATACCAGATACTTTTGTATCCTTGCCGCCACCCAAAATAGCATGGAGCTGCCTATGAAGTCCCCAGGAATCAACTGCAACCTGAGGGCATATTTCTCTTCTTTTAAAAAATCCTTTGGTTTCTCTCAAGCTTGGGTGTGTTTTGTTATTCTTTCCCCTGAATCTCAAACCAGCAGACAAATAACAGAAGTGAAGTGTGTTTATGTAACTTTATGTTAAGGAAGTTGGAACTGTCCTCAGAAATGTTTCCTCAAAAGTTGTTTCATAAATGTAAGCTATTTTTAGTCTGGAAGCCCAAGGGCAGACAAAACTTCTTTTTTAAAATATGAATGGAGTACAGCAGCTAATGTTTCTTTTCATTCTTGGGTCAATAAATCAATCCATCAAAGAACATATTTTCTTTCCCCCAAGGAAGAGAGAATTGCAGGGTGTGGATTTTTGGGGGGAATGAACACTCAGACTCTGCCCTTCCAGGTGTTACATTGGTCATTTTCACACTTTCCCTCCCGTCCGAGGCAGAAATTGCACCACAGCTTTAAAGTGCCCTGAAGCATTTCCTGATGGCGGGCCAGACCTGGCGGTGTAGAGATGGTAGCAATCAGCTGGTTCAGTCTACTGAGTGAGAAACCCAGTGCCATTTTGCTAGGCTTCCGCAAGCAGCCTTGGAAGTATGCCACTTTGGGGAACCAGAAGCCAATTCACGTTTGGCCTCATAGTTTCCAATAGGTGAATATCTGGGCAGATGGACCTGCATTTGCAGGCGGCGTTTACAGCCTGGAAACGTTTCCTCCCTGCCAGGATAGTCACCTATTGCAAACTAGGGACTGTGCACAAAATCACGCAACCTAATGTTAACTAAATGCAACCGAGAACTTACCTGTAGCGTCCGGTGGCGAGTTTACACCATTCCCGGTGCGAGAGGTCATTGGAGGTGCCGCACGTCTGTGCTGGCAATTCAAATGATCCCCTGATGTGACTGTACGCGTGCAGTGTGTCACTGGGTCACCATAGCGATGGCATACGTGCAGTTGCGCAGGGCACCGCAATCAAAATGGCGGCACTCTGCTGGGGATCAGACATGCTCCCAGAGCAAAGTAAGTTTCCGGATATGCAGGGTTTAGGCTACTGTGTCCTAGCATTCACATGTTAGTCTGTTCTGCACTCTTCCTGTCCAACAGACGCGAAGCTAAGTGCGGAAACGCCCTTGGTTAAAACCACCCTTAGCCAGCAGCTTTAGAGGTTGGTAACTTTCATTCCTATAAAGCCGATAACCCTTGCTGTGGGTCAGCAGCTGCTTTTTCTGCCTCTCAGTCCAGACAAGGCAAGGCAAATGGCATGAGATGATGTACTCTGTGTGGAAGCAGCCTTAGTGGCTAGTGGCCTTAGTGGCTATTAAGGGAAGTGGTCTGTGGACACTCAGTTGTAAGGATGTGCACTGACGTTTTTTTGGCATTCAATTTGAAACATCAAATGTTCAGACATCCATATTTGTACGAATAGATCCCATTCAAATGTGGTAAAAGTCTATTCGATACGAATCTATTTGTACGTATTTGTACAAACATTTGATACGTATCTGATACGAACAGATATGTATCTGATACGTTTCCTCAGCTTAAATGTCCAAACTATTCATACGAATGTCCGGAAACATTTGTATTCGTTGGAATGTTAGCAAACGAATATCGTAATATTTGAGTTTGACTGTCCAAATTTCGAATGTTGCAAATATTCATGCCCATCCCCACTCAGTTGCATTCATGTCCTTATCACCAGGGCTTTCTTGTTGATTGAGAACATAAATTCCGGTTGTTCCCATTTCTCCAGCTTGCATAGATTGAAGCTTCATCCAGACGTCACTTAATCCACATTATTTGGATAATCTGGAATAAAGCATGGATAATCCAGAATAAAATGTGTCTAAATGTGCTTTACTCTGGATTAGCCAAATAATGCAGATAAAAGTTTGAGCCATATTAAATGTGTAAGTGGTAAAGCAACTCCCTGGAAAGTAGGGACTCACCTGTTCAAATCCTTGCAAACCACCTGTGTGTCTACTAGAAAACTGCATGGAGGTGTACACAAAGTCACCAGAGGTCAGGTGCAACCTGTGGGCTTCCATATGCAACTAGTTGGCCAATGTGAGAACAGCTGGAGCGGATGGGTCATTGATTTTAACATTCACAGCATCTGGCCAGCTGTGGATAAAGTGATCGCTTTGCTATGGTTGCATCCATGCTGGCATGTGGCTTCCAAAAGCTGACCCTCCCAGAAGTCATGGGGCTTTCAACAACAAAAAAGGTGTTCCTGCTCCCTTACACAGACCTGTTACTTTCTGCTTCTCGGGGGGGGGGGATCTCTCAGGATAGAGAATCACTAGTGCACCGTTTTTATCCTCTTCTGGGCTTCCCTGCATGTGCCACAGCTAGGCCTTAGAAGAGCCTTCCTTTGAAGTCAACTCAAATACTCTACAACCAGCCTTATCCTCTAGAAAGAGCAATGAGCCCCAGGCTCTGCCCTGAAGGGCTGCCATAGTCTGCACCAGTACATAAATGGCAAGCCTCTCTTCAGGGGTGTAATCTGGGATTAGGCCCAATGTAGAAAGGGTTTACTTCGTCCCTCCCTCCCTCCCTCCCTCCTCCCCCTTTTGGGATGGAAAGAAGTGGCACTACCAAATTTTCTTCCGGCCTCCCATATGAACTTCTATTCCCCATTTTGTCTGATGGGCATTATTCTCCTCCCCTTAGTATACGCATGGGGAACTTCAATCTTTGCCATCCACGGACAGACAGCAAAGTGAAAATTTCCCCCTTTTTTGGCCTAAGACTATTTCAACAAAGTGGCTAGTAATTTCCTTCCCGCGTTATCTCACCCCAACGTGAATTTTCTGGGTTAGAGCATGCCAAAAAGAAACACCACTTTGCTGATACGTTATCTCATGGATTAAAACTTAGGCGTGAATGCAGCCTTTCTGGCAAGCATGCTGTGCTGGATGGAAGGAAGTATATAAAGAACCATAAAAGTCTTTCCAAATCTTTTTTTTTTTTAAAAAAATACTGATTAGATGTTTGGCCATCTGTTAGCCATAAAGGAAGAACGTGAAGATAATCTTGCTGCCCCCCTTCCCCAAATTCTTTGCTTTTTTGATCCCAGCTGCACAGAGAATGAATAAATTTGCTTCTGTTTCTTTATTGCTGCCAACAATGTTGCTCTACAGGCTGCATTAGGTATTGCTTGTGTATTAATCATCCCAGACAACCCCATCAAAACTTTCTGTCTTACCGTTATACTGACATCAAAGTAAAGATACGCAGGTAAGCATCAAAGAATTTCAAGACGAATGTGGCTAAGTGGGTAAGTTGGTTTTAAAGCTCCTCATGCTAGTATTTGGGGTTAGTTTTTTAAAAAAGATTAGGTAAACACCCTTGCCAAGGATTCTAAACATAAAGAAACTCTTCCTCTTTGGTACATCTGAAGGCAGATGTTGCTTGCTCCATGCAGGACTGTGGCCACACATGAGTTTGCCCCCCCCCCCATTCTCATATTCTCTTGACAAAGAGAAGACAAAGAGTTGGCTTTCCTTCCCTGCTTTTCTCACCCATTTAAGGAGACTCAAGGCAGCTGACAAAGCTTCTGTTCTCCCCACAACAGAACACCCTGTGAGGTAGGTGGGGCTGTGAGAGCTCAGAAGAGAGCTGTGACTAGCCCAAGGTCACCCAGCTGGCTTCATGGGGGAGGGTGGAATCAAACCTGGTATTCCCAGATAAAAGTCCAGCTCCCTAACCATTAGATCACTAGACAAGTTGCTTGGAACTACCCAACCTGGGAACGGCAGAGTGGCTGTGGCATGAGAAGCCAAATTCTTCTGCTTGGGTGCAGTGCTGGGGGGCGCCTGGTGGCCGTCAGCGCAAGAGGGCACAGGTGGATGACGCAGTCCCCCTGCACCAGGGCCAGGGTATGGTAACAGTTTGACAATCATGCGCACTTTCACAGTACCGCAGTCACGCCCTTACCCCCACCCCCTTTTGGTTCAGGTTATTTGCCCCATGGCTGGGCCTGGCAGTGAGGTGCGGGATTTGCCCTAACCTGTAGGCATGTGGAATTCCTGGAGAGTAGATAGTCAGGCTCCCAAACCACTAGACCAAAGGTTGACAAGGTGGGAACAGGGAGAATTGCATAGAATGGCAACTTTAGCAGTGGCCCATTCACTATTGACCTTTTCTAGCCTGCACTCTGATCACGCTTCCTTTAGCATTCTAGTCCTCTGCACACTGCAGAGCCATTTTCATCTCGGCCCCGCTCCCAGCATGTGCAGCCATCCCCAAAGTTCAATACTAGGTGCCCACGGTGCTCCTAGTACCGCCCAGATGCAGCCTTTGCACACCGACTTCCATGTGAAGGCTGTGTTGGGTTGTGGCTGTGCAGTCGCGCGCTGCACTGCCCGATCGCTGTAGCAACAGCCCAGTGTGTGCATGGCTGTTGTTGCAGTGGGGTAGATGCTGCCAGATGGTAGCATTCACACTTACCCTGCTGCAGGGCAAGTTCCTAGTAGGTTTGGGATGGGACCGGCATTTGCGATGTAGATGCCACCCAGAAGTTAAGTACGAAAAGTCCCTCTGTCTGATATTCTGTTCTAGCTCTGGTTCTGCTTAGGAGGCAAGATATACTTTGCTGGCTGGTTTTAAAATGGCGTCTAAGCCTCCATTCTAACTTCCTTCTGACGCGTACATAGGATTTCCATCCTTCTTCCCACTGGCCCACTGAGCCAAACACAAGGGGGGCCCTGCTGGAAGGGAGGATTCCATTGGCTCAGCTGTTGATAAGATGGCTGCCAATCATCTGGGGTGGGACAGAACAGGAGGCAGAATCAGTTAAAAAGCCCCACCCCACCCCGACCGTTACGTTCAAGAGAACCATCTCACAAAGTCCATAGGTTATGGAAAAGGTGAACGTGATGAGAAAAGTGCAGACCTAAGTGTGGGTGTGCAAGAAGGAGCGTGCAAAAACAGAAGCAAGTTAGTTCAGTAGAACGAAAAGGAAGCTTAGCTTATCTCCTCCCACTGCTTCTTTGGAAAATCTCCTTGGGGGGGGGGGCAGAAAAATAAAATAAAATCATGGCTTTCCAAGGCAGCAGAGACTGTGGGAAACCCTTGTTCATTATTATAAACGATGGTCCTCACATCAACCCCCTTTTGCGGCAAACGTGGCTTTGATGTGCAGTGTTTTAAGCCGACTGGAGTGGGGGGGGGGAATCAGCCATCTTGCTGTTCCTCTCGAAATGACCTGGTTCAGTGATGGTGCTTGATAAAGTTTGAGTTGTCGCTGAACCTTTTCCCACAGACGGAGCACTCGTAGGGCTTTTCCCCCGTATGGATCCTCTTGTGAACTATGAAGTTGGAGTAGTCATTGAAGCGCTTTCCGCAATCCAGGCATTTGTATGGCTTCTCTCCCGTGTGGATCCTCTTGTGTCGAGTAAGGCTGGAGCCGGTGTTGAAGCCCTTCCCGCAATAAGAGCACTTGTACGGCTTCTCTCCGGTGTGCACCCGCTGGTGGATGAGGAAGGCAGCCCGGCTGACGAAGCTCTTCCCGCAGTCGGAGCAGTTGTACCACCGCTCTCCCGAGTGGGTCCGCTCGTGAGCGATGAGATTGGAGCGCCGCCGAAAGACCTTCCCGCAGACATGGCAAGCATTGTCTCTCTCACTGGGGAAGATGCCCTGCTGCAAGAGGCTTTCATCCAAGTCCTCGTACGTCCCTTGGGAATTAATGAATTTCCCCCCTCCCTTCTCTAGACAGTTCCCGTAGAGGATCCCAGAAGGCCCCCCTTGATCAGAGTCATGAGACACGTTCTGTTCAGCTCTTCCTGATAACATCCAATGGGCCTCTAGGTCACCAGAGTTTTCTGGGTCATTTCGCTCGGTTCTGGTCAGCTTCTCGTCACAGGCTAGAGTGAAGAAACAAAACCAAAACTAATTAAATAATACATTTAGAACAAAGGCCCCTCATCTGCATCCTAACCCTAACCCAAGATGGTGCCTACCGAGTCCTTCCTTGGGCCCTGTAAACAGGCCTGAACTCACTGAAACAAAATGGCTGCCTGAGCACTTGTCTTCTGTCAGCTGTTCCCAAAGCAATTTTCTTACGCTCCGACCTCTGCACAAAGTTTACACATGCCCTACTTTCCTGTCCAATCAGATATCTTCCTCTCCTTGCTTAGTACTAGTTAGAGAAATAAAGCAAGAGGTTACATTTGGGATCGTGTATCAGTCTTCTTTTCCATCTCTGATGGCAGCCATTTTGTGATTGGCACCCACCATACTTTTTCAAACATCCACATGTACCAGTCTCGTCTCGTGGTTAGATGGCTAGACTTTTATCCAGTAGTTTCTCAGTTCAAGTCTGCTCTCCTCCATGAAGGCAGCTGGATGACCTTGGGCTAGTCATAGCTCTTTTCTTGAGCTCTCACAGTGCCACCTACCTCACAGGGTGTTTGTTGTGAGAAGGTTTGCCAGCCGCTTTGAATCCCATTAAGGGTGAGAAAAGTGGGGTATAAAAACAAACTTTTCTTCTATTTCCTCTTCTACCAAGGGAACATCAGAAGAGTTTTGGTACAGGGATACTAGGCTCACCTTCTGCACATGGCTTCTGCACATGGCAGGCCAGCCACTGTAAGAAAAGTCTGATCCAGGAAGGATCTTCTTATGTCTCTTTATCTGTCTCACCTTGAGTGAGATTGCAAAGGCTTTTCTTGTCTAGCCTCTTCTCCAGCCAGAAACTTTTGAAAGACCTACAATTAGGACATGCTCTGTTACTGCTGTTCTTCAGGGCAATTTTTAGCTCTTTGAGACATGGGGAAAATTTGCACTTTGCCTTCCAGCTGTGGATGGCAAAGGTCAAAGTTCCCCATGTGCGGACTAAGCATTCGCACTAGCAAATGCCAGTACACACGTTCCCTCCCCCCACTGGGTCCAGAGATAAGTAAGCCCCAGGTACAATGGAGAGAAAGCCCTACTGTTTTCATTTGTGGCTTATAGGTGTCTTCCAAGAGGATCTTTGTGAGAAAAGGAGAAATAAAACAGGTCATCATCATGAATCTAAATGCAAAGACTGAGGCCATCTATGACAATGGATCTTCTCTGTGTCTCAACATAGACAAGAAGCTACTGGAGGTACTCAAAATCATCTGCAGACCCTTAATATGTTTAATATCTTATGGGTTTTAATGTGTTCATTTTATACGTTTTAGCCACCCTGTGACCCTTGGGTATAGAGGGCAGTATAAAAATGCAAACACATAAAATAAACAATAAAATAAAAATCTCGGATCCAACTTCAAGTATTTTTGGTGGAAACAACTGTTATCTCAATTCCTGGAGAGCTGCTTCTGGCCCTTATATACAGCTCACCAAACAGGATGCATTAGTGGCCCAAGACAACCTAAAAATGTACCTCTGAACCGGCCCAGTGGTCCATCTAGCACAGCGGTTTCTTTTCAAAATGATCAACTGAGAGCACATGGACGCCCACAAGCAGAACATGAGCACGATTTCCCTGGCTCACAACCATCACAAATGTTGGTTTCCGATTACTTCGTTGCACTGTTGAAAGTCGAATGTTTTGTTTGGTTCCTTTAAGGTGGGATGTGCTTACCTCCCTTACATGTCATTTAGATACGACGGATGAAAGCCAGGCAGAAGAAAAGTCATCTACTAAAGGCAGGTGGCCACTTAGTTATCTTACGGGTCCGACTTCTTCACCATTTCTTTGTTCCTAATTATGGGACTCCCATCGGAGTCAACACATATTTTGCCTTGTGTGGTCAGATCCTGCAGGTGATTCTGGAAAGAAAAATTAAAGTCTCCACATAGGCATCAGGAGCCTTACCCAACAAGACTGCGTCTTCATCCCCCTCCTGCTTCATCTCTCCAAGGAATGGCCTCTTCCCAGAGTCCAGCAGAGCCTTCCCTGCTGAACTTTCCTCCACATACGAGCTCACTGCCTACAATGGAAGAACAGATCTTCATCAGAGGGAACAAATGATGGTTTGCCAAGTGAAGAAAGATGAGATTCTGTCTTCCCTCCCCCAACTGTATCAAAAGACCCATCTTGCTTGAGGGGAGCAGAAGAAAAGGAAAGCAAGACGGAGCACTTCCTCATCTTTTCATGTACACCGGTGTGGCCTATGGGAAGCCCTGCGGCAAGTGGGCAGGGTCCAAGGGAGGGCCTCCCTCAGACCATACCAGCATGCAGAAAGGAGCCTCATAGTAGGCTTACTAGTCTGCTATACCAGCCGGAGCAGAATCACCATTAAAGTTAATCTGAGCTACTTTTCCTTATTCTATATTATTATGACCTATGGCCAACTCAACTACAAGTTTGATTTGATTTGATTTGCTGGACTACAAACCCCACAATGCTTGTCCAGGCGTTATGATGACTGTGAATGATGGTGGCTAGAGGGCTGGAGACTCAAGTTTGGGAACTCCTGCCCCAGATTCTGAACTTCTTTGCACTTACTGGGCTTTCACAAGTCCACAGTCTCTTCTGAGATCCCCCTTTTCCTCCAAAGATCCACATTTTCAGCCTCCATCCTCAAAAGTGGTGTTTCCCCCTCTCCTTGTCCAGAGCCTCTGCCAGCTCCATGACCCCCAACTCCTCCCCAGCATCACTCACCTGTTCTTCCTTCTCTCGCTGCCTCACCAGAAAGTCTTCAGCCAAGATCACCGCTTGGGTGCAGGTCTGGGGACGACACTCCCTGACCCACCTCTGCATCTCCTGGGGCAGGACGGCCAGAAACTGCTCCAGGATCACCAGTTCCAAGATCTGCTCCTTCGTGTGCCGCTCTGGTTTCAACCACTGATGGCAGAGCCTTCGGAGGTGTCGACAAGCCTCTCGGGGCCCCTCGGCTTCCTGGTAGCCAAACTGCCTGAAGAGACGGCACTCTTCGTGTGAGCTGAGGGCCTCCTTCCGTCCTTCTATCCTGCCTTTGGTCAGAGGTCTTCTCTCCGTCCGAGGGCCTTCTCCACTCAGGCTTGGCAAGATCTGGGAATCTCTCTCCCCTACAAACCTCTGGCTGTTGCCCACTGACCCCTTAAAGGGAACTGAGGAAGCTCGACTGTTGTTCCTTTGTAGAGGCCGTGAAACATGGCGGCTGCCGCTTTCTGAATGTGGGGACTCCAGAGCTTTGAGGAATTCCTGCAGTTGGGATTCCCACCGCTGCTGCAGGCCCTTCCGGGGCTCTCGACTCATCTCTTCTGGCATAGCTCTTTCCCAGAATTCCCGGATACTCTCCGCATGGATGGCACAAGGGTCCCTGCTCCCTCCCTTTACTAGCTCAGGCCCTGATGGTGTTTGCTGCTTCATTTCCTTCTCCTGGGCAGCCTGCAAGTGACCTTGGGCTCTGGACCCAGTGGCCATTTTACTTCCTTAGAAGCAGACTGTGTTGTTTGTCAACCTGCCTGCCCCCTTTAGCTCACCAAAGTGAGCTGAGGATCTTGATGGTGGAGTTTAAGCGGCTGAGGAAGCACAAATTTCCCTGAAACACAGAGAGATTATTCCGCTGAAATGAAAGCAAACCTAGTGAGAAATCTTTTTTTTCTAAGAACCATATGGGATTTAACTTATAATGACAGCCATCTCTGCAAGAATTGTTTTTAACCAAACAATTTTATTGAAAACGTCAACAACGTACCAATTCAGTTAGACACTTTGCTTTTCATATTATATCTTAACCAGAGACAGAAGATACATTTCCATAATCATTTCGCGTATTTGAAAACAGTATATATTTATATACACCTCTTTCAAAAAAGAAAAATACCATATTTTAGTACTTGTAATTTCCAGTATTGGAATTACTGTAACCAAAAAAATTATCACTGACCTTGGAAGGGCATGTTCACTGTTAATTTGCTCTAGATTCTTTAAGATAGGGTTCCAAGTTGATTAACTGAGCAGTAATCATCTCCATAATAGCAATTTTGGCCAGTTTTGTATACCATGCGTTAAGGTTTAGTTTCATGGGACTTCCAATTTTGGCTGCCCTCATCATCATTAGAAGCTGGTGAACTTCTGGTCACAGCATTTGTGCCTTCTTCCAGATGTGAACACTGCGAATAGGCAAGGCAGGGCAGCTATGCAATCGTATGCCACAGGCCAATTGCCCTGACAATGTCCCAGTGCAAGCCAGATGTTGCCACAGTCATTGCTGCAGCAAACCAGCTGGACCAGACTATCTGCATTTCAAATGCTGGTGGTCTGGCTGGGGAGTGCACCAGCGATTGAAGTGTAGATATCTGAATGGAATAATGTAAGATCAGGCACAAAGGGAGGCAAGTGCAAACAGACCCTTCCAGAGAGACCACAGGAGCCAAACCAGCAACCCTCTGTTTTCTAGGCCAGTGATGGTGAACCTTTTGAGCTCGGCGTGTCAAAATTTGCAAGAAAACCTAGCTTAACTCGGATGCTGTGTCACATCTAGAAATATCCATAATTTTACGTTATTTGTAGCTCTAGTAAAAAAGTTATATTTTTGATATATGTATTTTATTAAAAGCAAAAACAAATAATTCTTTACATTAGTGATTTTTCTTGCTGAATTCCAATTGAAAGTTGGTATTTCGTACACTTCAAGAACAAGCAAGCATTACATGCCCAGGTGCCAGGATGACCAGGTGTGTCACCCAAAAGGGCTGGGCGTGTCACCTGTGACACGCGTGTCATAGATTGGCCATCACTGTTCTAGGCAGTTGCTCTTATACCGAATGAAGGTCACCCCCTTCCTCACAAGAGGCAAATAAAGATCTTCACAAAGATGCTCATAAGCAGAACATGAGTGCAGGCACGCTCTTCACGGCAACTGATATTCTGAGCTATGATCCCTGAGACAACCACTGTTATAATCGTCACAATATTCTAATTTCAAAATGCTGCCCTGCACTTTGAATGCAATTATTCTTCTGGAAAGCCAAAGGAAGTAACTCTTTCCTATTTGGTTTTAGGGTGTGTTTCCACAAAAGCATATATGTTTTCATACAAGAGGATGGGGGGAAATGAAGAAACTCAGTATATGTGACCAAAAAGTATATATGTCCCTAAACAATTTAGGACTGGGACTCCTTCCACACTTGTCTGTTGGGGGAAATCCAGGGAAAGTCCTGCACGGACCATCCACATTGCAGGGAGTGGCTTCTTCCCTCAATGCAGCTTCACATATGCAGGACTTCCCCTCCTGCATGCAGATGTACAGCAGTTCTTACTGCTGTACATCTGTGCTCCATGCTGCCAGATGTGGCTCTGTTTGTACGCTCTTTGCTGGGAGATATTCGAATGGAGCTTGGAGACAGGCAGTATAAGTGTCATTAGAGCTGTGTTGTCCCATCACCACAGCAGTGGTGCCACTCAGGTGCACTGGCATCCTTGCCACACTTCCAGGATCGCTGCCATAATGGTGGCAATTCACACCTCAGTGGTACTTAGGCAAGTGCTGTCGAGGTTAGGGATAGATCTGGCATCCCAAAGTTCAGATGCCTGAACTATTCCCCATTGGCACTTCCTTGGAAGGTTTTCCTGGAGAAGCAAAGGTGCAAAATCATGCCCTATAGGCCATAAAATCACTGAAGTCCTTTCTGCACCGAGTCTTATTCTGGATTATAATAATTATATCCCAGAATAGGGGCCTGGGGCCTGCCTGACCTAGTCTGCACTAGCATGTGGATTGCAGGCTCCTATTCTGAGACATAATCCAGAGTAAGGCCCAGTGCAGAAAGGGCCCAAGATCATCTGCTGAAGTTTTCCTAGGGAGTGGATGAAGAGATTATCTTCTGTCTTTCCTCATTCCTTCATGGGCCTTCCTTCCAGTATTCTGAATGTCCTTCAATTTGGCCACAGCGTTTTCAAAGTGGACTGCGATCCGTATGCATGCCAATATATTCAGATGATATTCTTCTATGTTGCCCTGCTGGACTTTCAGGCTTCCCCCCATCCACTGTGGTAGTAGTTTTCATCTTTTTATAAAAATCTGATGGTGCTAGTACCTGTTGGTCAGTTCTTAAGCAAACTGCCTGGAAATCTGCTTGTTGCTGGTTCAATTCCCAGCCTCTCCCTGGAAGCGGGCAATGACAAAACACTTCTGTGTCTTTCCCAAGAAAACTGCACAGCAGCTAAAGCAGGAGTCGGCCATAATTCAGTGGCACCCAACAATAACAATGTTGCATCCTTTTAGTTATATTTTTCAACTGGGCTTTTAAATCTTTTTTAGGATTTATGGATTTTTAATCTCTTTTAAATTGGTTTTCCCCCCCAGTTGTGAACCGTGCTAGGTGGAGGGCAACCAAAAACTACAGCAAAAGACTATCTATAAGCAGCGTGGCTTGTGCATTTTAAAAATAAGCCTCTATTTACTTCTGTCTTGGCAACAAGGCAAAGTCCTTCTAAGCAGGGAAGCATCTGCTACGACCAGGAGACCTATGCATTGCTAAAAACATAGGAGCAGGCGCTATTGATAAAACACATAAAAACTGGCAAGCCTCTATGTAAAGGGAAAGATCCTCCTCCTCCCTGCCTTGGGTTTCCCACCCATTTGGCTCACGGCACCCCAGATTCTTCCATGCACTCCGGAGAGGTTTCTTCCTTTCTTCACCCCAATACAGCCACTCACTCACCTGATTTCCCTCCCAGGAGCCAAGAAGGGTTTCTGCAACCTGAGTCTGGGAAATTCAAAGGCCACTTTCCCACGGTGGGCGGGGCAGGAAGCAACGTCCAGTGTTTACATCCCGCCTTTGCCCGCAACATCCTGTCCTCTCTAGGAAAAAGAGTCGCTTCTTCTTTATTTAACTTTTTCTCTCTCCCTCTGCTCTCAGCCCTCGCTCTGTCTAGCTGACAAAGACCTTTCATTTTAAAATAAATCGTAACAAACTTTTAACCCCTACATAGTTATAAAAATATGAACGAACAAATCAAAATAACAACAATAGCAAAAAAAGCATGCTTGCATACATACATACATACATACATACATACATACATACATACATACACACGTACGTACGTATGGGCCAGTCTGGTCTAGTGGTTAGGGAGCCGGACTCTTATCTGGGAATACCAGGTTTGATTCCACACTTCCCCACAAAGGCAGCTGGGTGACCTTGGGCTAGTCACAGCTCTCTTCTGAGCTCTCACCCCCCCACCTACCTCACTGGGTGTCTGTTGTGGAGAGAAGAATAGAAAAGCTTTGTCAGCTGCTTTGAGTCCCCTTAAATGGGTGAGAAAAGCAAGGTAGAAAAGCCAACTCTTCTTCTACATACATACATACATACCAGTGCTAGTGCAAAATAGGGAAGTGGTTCTATTGAAGAAATAAGTGTGGAAATATTGCTTTCAACCTGTGGATCATGAAGGAAGAGGGAAATGCAGGATTAGGTCTCAAGTGTTTTTCTGTCTTAGCTTTATCCAACAGTGGGGATCATTTCTCTTAAGAGTTGACCCTGGTGTTTCAGAAGAAATACAAGTTGGAGCTCTTGATTTTCAGTCTCCTGTGTAGCAAGCTAAATTTGGCTTCTAGGGCACATTTGCACATATGACTAGTGCCCCAAGTGCATCTAGAGCAGGGCCTGCCCACCAGCTGAATCTACAGCCTCTCTAGATGGCATTTGACATCCACAGCCTTCATACCAGATAGACAAGTTGCTGGAGGTGCAGCATATCACTGCACGCTCACCTGTCTGCAGCCCTAATAACTGAACACCCCACTACCAAAAGAATCCTTGATGAAGGAAGAAACCTATTTTGTCATCTAAGGAATGGATGGGGGCCTTTAATGTGGTGGCTCCCAGACTTTGGAACAGCCTCCCTATGGAGGTTTGCCAGGTGCCTACATTATTATTTTTCAGCACCTGGTTAAAACATACTTCTTCACCTCTGCTTGAGGTGCTTAGCTTCCTTTGATTGTTCCCCTGCCAGGGAAGAAGTGTTAGATTTAAAGTATATTTTAGGTATATTTTATATTTCTGTAGTTGTGACCCATGCCCTGGGACTTTTGGGAGAATGCCAGGATAGAAGTTCTTAAAAATAAAGTAAAAAATCCATAAAGCAGCCCATTGCTTTTCTCCAGACCGATACCATAAAGCCCTCATTCTCTAGCTTAAAAACTCATCCCGTCAGAGGGATGTCCTAGCACATACCCCTAGGCCCTTTCTGCCTTCCTTCCCGCTTCCAGGTCCAGGTGAGCTGCCTGCTCCTCAAGGAATCAAACCTACCTTGAAGTGATAGGAGCTACTTGCGTCAAGTTCACATCCACTAACTGTGTCCAGAAGGCAGATACCACTGCTGGCTTTATGTACACCAGCATTTAGTTGTTTATGAGATCAGAGAAAATAGTACTGAAAATGAAAAATAAAACTATGCGAATAGAGAGAATAGAATTGTAAAGACTGTCCTTTAACGTCTTTTGATGGACTCCTTACAACAAGATCTTGTTTATAGGCTCTCTGTAGGCTGCAATTCTTCAAGTGGCGTCAGGCCTTAAATTTGCTTGAGCAGATTTCTGGAAATGTAGGTCATACCCACACTGAGACTGTATACAGAAGTTCTGCTATATTTAGATACTCTAGAATAAAGCATGGATATTCCAGAATATCTGTGCTTCATTCTAGAATATCCAAATACAGTGGAATAGGTAACCAAGGTCAAGATACAGCCTGAGTGGCCAGAGCAGCGGTTCTCAACCTGTGGGTCACGACCCTTTTTCAGAGGGGTCGCGACGAGTCTCCCGCCTTCCCGCCCCATCCTCACCCAAGCTGCTCCGCCCCTGTGGTTGGGGGTCTCCACAACATGAGGAACTGCATTAAGGGGTCGCGGCATTAGGAAGGTTGAGAACCGCTGGGGTAGAGTGACCCAGAGGACCGGCTAGACAGCTGCAGCTGCACTATGGATTGGTCAACTGGAAGGCCACACCTTCGCAAAGGATGGGGCTTCAGAAAGGACTATAGTGTGCAAATGGCATCATATTCTGCTCCAAGCTTGGAAGCAATCCACACAGCAGTCCAACTGGCAATTGGTCCATGTGGTCAATGGTCTGTTACACCACTCCTTATTTGTTTATTTGTTTATTTATTATTTACATTTATATCCCACCCCATACCCGAAGGTCTCTGGGCGGATTACAACTTTAAAACAACATATTAAAACAGAATGCACATTAAAAAACGTTAAAAATTCAATACATATAAAACAATATACCACATGTTTAAAATGA
>MTQE01002839.1:180076-197250 GCA_014337955.1 Aspidoscelis marmoratus | reverse complement strand
AAAATAGGAAACTGGAAGGATGATGAGTGGCCCCCAGAGCGCATTATTCAGTATTACGACGCTGCGAGCTGGGCTGCCGATTTTAGCTGGGGGTACTGTACCCCTATATACATGCTTAATAGAATAATACGCCTCCAAGCGGTGGTCGAGATGATTACAAATGAGACATCTGAGGCACTCAATCAATTGGCCAAGGAAAGTGTATTGTCAAGAACTTATATTATGCAAAATCGTCTTGCCCTCGACTACTTGCTAGCAAAAGAAGGAGGAGTATGCGGGAAATTTAATTTGTCTAATTGTTGTATTCAGATTGATGAAAGTGGTGAAATTGTTTCACAAATTACGCAGAAAATGATGCAAACAGCACAGGTCCCAGTCCAAACATGGACTGGAATATTAGATGACGGCGGATTCCTCGGAGGAATATTTAGAAACTGGAAACAAGCAATATTTTTTGCAACCTTTTGCCTAATAGGACTAATGATGTTACCATGCCTGATGCCGATAATTAAAACCGCTATGCAAAGCATCGCAGAAGCAGCGGTACAAAAACACTCGGCTATGCTGATTCAAGCTATGGATGAGGACGTACCCAATACACCTGACTATCTTATGGGAATGAAGAAGGTGACTATTAAGATCCCTCCGGCATTCTACAGCAACCTAAAACAAAAGAAAGGAGGAGATGTAGGGATCGATTTTAGTCAGTAAAATAGCTGGCCTAAGGCTTAGTGGAAATTTACTGACAGCTAAAGCATTGAGAGATAACAGGCTCAGGATGTGAGTCAGCACAAAAGATAAGGGAAGTCTCATCCAAGGAATGCAGGAAATTCGATCTTGTACTGCAAACATGTGTTTTCTGCCATGTAGGCTTGTGTCGCATCCTGATAACATCACTATGCTGTGTCCTGCTAATATTACGTAAGCAGTCAGGCCACCCTGACTGACCAATTGCATTGTAACGCGCCGTTTGAACTGACCAATTGTATTGCAACACGTCACTACCTGACCATGCTTTGTTATACGTCAGGTATCAATAAATATCGCCCTCTGGAAACAAAGGGTCTCTCTCTCTACCCAGACCACTGCCTACGTGTCATCTCTCGTCCGCAGCCTGTAGTGATGGTCTTAGGATTCGGCTCGTAGGAGAGACCACCACAGGCTTTTGGGGTGGAGCAGCCCGGCTCTCCTCAGTATCACTGATAAACACTGCATGAAAGTAAAAATAAATTTAAAAGGTTATCGTGAAACAGAATTTGTACAACCTTGGAGCAAAGTTCAGTCACTGCTTACAATTTTATTCTCAACTTAAACTATTTATCTACCATTAGTATACCAGCTTTTATTTTATTGCTTTCATTTGTGGCATTTATTATCTCCTTTCTCTTCTAAAGATCTCAGGGCAATATACATTATTCTCCTCTGCCTTGGCTTTTGAAATAGTACAACCTTGTGATGTATGCAGAGTTAAAGCCTTTTCAGCACAGGCCCCCATTCCAAATTACATCCCAGAATAAGGACCTGCTATTTGCATGCTAGTGCAGACTATGCTAGGGACAGTTGTCCTGTCTTGGGCAGGCTAAGAGTCAGAACTTGATCTCAAGTCGAGTCTTGATTGTAGTAGCGGGGAAGAAACAGAACAAATGCCAACAGTCCAAAGTCAAAACTCCAAACCACTACTGCAGGTTCAGGGATAATTCAGAAGTCAAGAGTCAAATTACCATATAAGAACCTAAGAGGAACCCTGCTGGATCAGGCCACAACCCATCTAGTCCAGCATCCTGTTGCACACAGTGGCCCACCAATTGCCCATGGCATCAAACAGAGGCAAGGGCAAACCTTCTCCTGCTCCCAAATCCCAGCAAATGGGCTTAGAGGCATCTTGCTTGTCCCCACAGCCTGAAAGATGCACCTAGGCATTCATTCTATTAGCCATTGATACATCTGTCATCCATAAATTTGTCTAGCTCTTCCTTAAAGCCACCTAGGCTAGTAGCTGTTACCACCACTTCTAGTGGCAAATTCCATAGACCGATGACCCTCTGGGTGAAGAAATACTTCCCCTTGTCGGATCCAGCTCTCCTACCCATCAGCTTCACAGACTGCCCCCTGGTTCTAGTGTTGTATGTTAGAGACAAGACATTTTCTCTATCTGCCTTTTCTATACCATGCATGATTTTATATGTGGTGGACTTGTAAAAAAGCAAAAAAAAATATTGGATAGAGATACATTCTGTAATGAGAAATATCTTTAAAATTAATGTACCATTTAGACTAGAAATGTTTTATTAGGAATAATAGATGAAAATCTAGATAATGCGAATCCTTTGATTCTCTATATGGTAACAGCAGCAAGAATTTTATATGCACAAAAATGGAAAGAAGATGGAATTCCTTCTGTGAAGAACTGGCTAACTAAACTGAATGAATTAGCAGAGATAGAGAAATTAACAAACTTATTAAAGAACAGGACAATAGATAAGTACATAAAAGACTGGTGACTCTTCATCGATTTTCTACAATAAACAGGAATAATAACTGCTGGATTTGATTGACTGTATATTCAAATGGAGAACAAAGAAGCAAAAACTACTGATGAGAACTAATGAGGAGATACTAAGAGAAGACTCAGAAGGATGGAGGAAGTGATTTATAGTTAACAACTGAATGATGTAATATAAATATATGTGAGATTTCATATCGAGAGTTTGAAGTTTTAAGCTTGTGTTATAAAATAATACAAATTAAATTAAAAAAAAGTCAAGAGCTGGAACGCAGGTCAGCACTCAGGAAACGAATACACGGAGCAGGAGGTTAGACACCAGGAAAGGATGGTTGTCAGCAACACCTTTCATGTAGAACTGCTGCTGGTTATATCTCCAGGGTGTCTCCCAGGTATGAAGTGGGGTGAAGCTTGATTACTTGGCATTGGCATAAAACTGATTTCTCACATCTTTGCTCTGCAAGACAAGACCTAAAACAATCCGTCTTGTGATTACCTATGTGCTTGGTTGTATCTGAACATGTGCCAAATCTACCTCTGCTTTAAGTATGTCCAATGTGCTTGTTTGGGTTTGTATGTCTTCCAAGACCGCTTCAGTCAGCCAGTTTGGTCTAGTGGTTAGGGAGCCAGACTCTTATCTGGGAATTGATTCCGCACTCCTACATGAAGCCAGCTGGGTGACCTTGGGCTAGTCACAGCTCTCTTATGAGCTCTCACGGCCCCACCCACCTTACAGAGTGTTCTGTTGTGGGGAGAACAGAAAGCTTTGTCAACCACTTTGAGTACCCTTAAATGAGCGAGAAAAGCGGGGTAGAAAAGCCAACTCTTCTTCTGTGTTATTTATGTCCAGCTCAGCTACAGAGGCAGTCTCTGACCAGACATTTTGCAGAGGGAACAGCATGACACCAGAGCAGAAAGGGTCTATTTCCCCAAACTTACTTAGTAAACTTTCAAGGCTGAGAGGAAATCTAAAAGCAGGGATGCAATTTAAAAATGTGTTAATTACTTGTTTTTTCTATATAGATTCCTCTACTGACCCATAGCTGAAGTGCTGATACACTTTCTTTCCTTAGAGAGATCAGTTGCACGGTAAATGGCCCGTGTTGAGTGAATTCTCTCATGGACTGTAAGGTTTGCACTCTGGCTGAAGCTTTTCCCACAAGTGGCACATTTGTATGGTTTCACTCCTGTATGAGTTCTTGTATGGACTATAAGAATAGATCTCTGGTTAAAGCTTTTCCCACAGTCTAAGCATGTGAACGGTCTCTCTCCTGTATGGATCCTCTTATGTGCCTTCAGGTGAGAAGGGTTACTGAAACTTTTTTCACAGTCCAAGCACTTATGCGGCTTTTCCCCAGTGTGGATTTTCCGGTGTCTGATGAGATGTGACTGATGACTGAAACTCTTCTCGCAGGTAGGACATTTGTATGGTTTCTCCCCAGTGTGAACTGTCTCGTGGGCGCTAAGATTTGAGCGGTGCCTGAAGCTCTTCTCACAGTTTGGACACTTGTAAGGTCTTTCACCTGTGTGTGTCCTTTGATGTATAAGAAGATTGGAGCAGTGCCTGAAGCTTTTCCCACATGCGGAGCACTTAAATGGCTTATCTCCAGAACAGGTGCTTTCACGGATCGTAAGTTTAGCTTTCTCCGTAAAGACTTGCCAATGGCGGACAGGTTTTCCTACTTCCTGTTCTGGAGGGTGACCTTGGGAGTTTTCACAGGCTTCTTCCTGATCACAACGGTGAGGTGTGTTCGATTTTGTTCTTCCCAGAGGCCCATCAGGCGATTCCACGGTCCTAGGATATTCTGGCTTACATTGCTCTGTTTCCCATATGCTCCTATTATCTGATGGTAGAACAAAACATTTTTAGTGTGAGTCATTCAACATGCCAAGGCAATGAGAGAAGATGTAAGCAAACAAAGATGAAGAAACTGGCCGTTGCCCAGATACAAATGAGGCCTGCAAGAGAAACTACCTTAACCAGAGCAGAAGTGGAACAGAGAGGCAATAAAAAGATAGCTAAGAAACACAGAAAACGGTAAGGGTGTGTAAGCTCTCAGAAGGTCTGAGAGCTAATTGGCTGAACATAAAAGAGGCTAGACTGACCGTTAAGGAGGGAAAACATTTCAAATGAAAGTAAAACATGTTAAAAGTATTGTACAAATGGTATAGGACTCCAACAATCTTGCCTCAAATAGTAAACAACATGTCTCCTTTTTGCTGGTATCATGGGTGTACAGAAGCAGGTACATAATTTCACCTCTGGTGGACCTGTCCTAAAACAAAAACAATTTTGAAAGACATTGAGAAGGAACTTGCTAAAATACTACACTCACCAGGCATGTTCATTCCAACACCTTAGGCCTTTTCACACTATGGCCTCTAGTGCATAATAATTGCATCTCTGGGGAAGAGCATACACACTAATAGTAGATTATGTGTGGAGCATATTTTCATGCTCCGCATCTTTACCAACGTTCACCAAACATTTACCTGAAGCGTCCAGTGGTGTGACCATTCGCTCTTGCCAGCACTCCAGGATCGTTTGGGGTGCTGCACAAGCGCACTGGCACCTCAGTTGACCATAGACATGTCTACATGTGCGCAGGGCATCTGCGTCATCAAGGCGATGGCGCTCACGCACACACAGTCGCAGAAGCACCTCTGCCAAAATGGCGGTGCCCAGAGAAGGACCGGCTCTGGGACTGAATAAGGTGAATATCCAATCCTGGAGAAGGGAGCAGGTAAAGTTGACTAGCGCTCAAGTGTAAACGCTAGTCATCGTTGGTTCATTACGCTCCTTTCACTTTGAAAATCAGCAGCCAGGTTTATCCCACAAAAATCTTTTTAAAAATCTTCTTACAGCCGCCAAACTGGTAACAGCATTGGGCTGAAAAGATGTCAAGAATATAAGTACTGCGCTTTGGTGTGATGAAGTATGGGGTTTTGCCATCAATGAACTTATCACCTGGCAGGACAAAGAGATGTGACATCCAAATACCTCAAATACTTTCCAGGACACATGGCTCTGTTCCCAAATTTAAAAAAACTGAATGATCTGACTGGAAAGAACTAATGAGATGGTTAAGAAAGTACACCAGTGTGGAAGTTTCAATTATAGATCAGACAGGGGAAATGGAGTCGGAGGACAAAAGTCTTAAGGATAAGGACATAAGAGGAACCCAGATGGATTGGGCCACAATCCAGTCCAGCATCCTGTCTCACACAGTGGCTCACCTGGGCTTCAAGCAGACGACAAAGGCAAAACATTCACCTGTTCTCAGTTTCCTGTAAATGGCCTTGAGAGGCATTCCACCTGTCTCCCCAACCCAGAGGTAGTACCTAGGCATCCATTCTAGCCATTGCTACACCTATCCTCCACATGAGTTTATGTTAGAATGGTAATCCTAACACAGTCCCAGAATATTAGGGTGTGTTCCCACAATACTGCTGTTCTGGGAAAAACAACCCTCAACCAGCCTAGATGGCTTTAAAGGAGGGCTAGACAAATGTATGGATGACAGATGTGTCAATGGCTACTAGAATTGATGCCTAAGTCCATCTTTCAGGCTGGAGGGGATGGGCAGGGTGCCCCTAAGGCCGTTTGCTGGGATTTCAGAGCAGGAGAAGGTTTGAGATGCCCATGGGCAATTGGTGGGCCACTGTGTGCGACAGGATGCTGGGCTAGATGGGCTGTGGCCTAATCCAGCAGGGCTCCTCTTAGGTTCTTAGGTCCTAATCTGAGTTTTCCAAATACAGTGAAAGGACTTACCTGGTTTGGATGCTTGATCTTGGGATCTGCCATTTTGGTAATGGCCACCATGCATGCGTGGGGCCAAACTGGACCTGAAATCGCAGCTGTTCATGTGCATGAGGCGATGGTCATACATTTTTGGGTATTTAATGTCTGAATGTATGTGTCACGATATCATTGAAGCAAGCATCCATATCAGGTAAGTCCTTTTGCTTGGCCTCTGCAGTTGCCCTGCTGGGCAACCGGCAATTATTCCAAAAATATTTTCTTCCAGAATATCACTAAATGTATTTCAGCACCATCTGGAAGCAGCCAGCGTTTTTACATCCCAGTATGGTAAATTGGGCTCATGGAACATTGTTCAATGTTTTCGTTATGTGCTGATTTGTATTATTTTTATGTTATTAAAGATACACGTTAGAATTCTTAATTAAAAATACCTTCCATTAAAAAAAAAAATATTAAAGGCAAGGTTGTAAGTGAAGCAATGATCTTTTGTGGTCCTGGCTGTAGGAATTCTTCAGTCCTGGATTTCTTGTATCACATAGCAAGCAGAATGCCCTTAAGGCCTACCAATATGGTAGTATCTTGACATTTTTGAGACATTATCTTGATTAACTACCCTCTGAATCATGAGTCCCAACTTCCAACAAGGTCTTTCCTCATGCCATAAGAGCTATAAATTCAATGGGCACAAAATGGCCAATGGGAGGATTTCTCTTCTGTTCAGAGTAATGTCTTCATGTTCACCAGGCTCTGTGAGATGTTTCAGGATGTACCCTTCTCGGTACAAAGCTACCGAGCACAATTCAAGGTGTTGGGCGCTGGATATCTAAAGGAGCACCTTCTCCCATATAGACCTACAGGTGAACTAAGATCTCAAAGAGAAGACCTTCTTGTGGTCCCTTCTCTTACAGAGGTTCGAGGCATAGGGACATACAAGAGGGCCTTCTCTGTGGTAGCCCCTAGACTTTGGAACAGCCTCCCTCTTGAGTTCTGTCAGGTGCCCTACATTGTACACTTTTCAACACCTGGTGAAAATATATCTTTTCAACCAGGCTTTTGCCATCTAAATAGCTTCTTCAGGGTGCAGTCCTGTCAGGGAGGGAGGGAGGGAGGGTGGGGTGGGGGTAGGAGGGAGGGAGGAAGGGGTGATATTCTTAATTGCATTTTTTTTCTTTTGATACGTTTTATTCTTATTGTAACCTGCCCTGGGTCCATTTGGTGAAGGGTGGAATATCAATTTATTAAATAAATAAATCAAAAGGAAGATGCGAGAGATTTCCATCTCTGGCCCACTCTTCCCATTCTTCTCTATACCTCATGATAGCTGTTTTGTGATTGGCACACGACGGAAATTTCTCAGAATTCCACCAGAATTTCCAGATCCACAAACGTGGAGGGGAGAGTTCTGCCAGACATTAAGGATAGCAATCTTCATGTGCTCCAGATGTTTTAGATCCCACCTTTAGCTAGCGTGCCTAGTTGTTATATGACGTTACAACCTGATTACATCTGAAGGACCCCAAGTTCCCCAATTTTGGAATCCATGGCTCCACGCCAACCCTTAAACTTCTGAATCTCAGTGAAAATGCATTGTTACCTGTAGTGTCTCCGTTACTCCACTCCTGTTTAATGAGAATCGGCCCTTGCCAGACACTTGACGAATCCATCTGTGCATCAGAGAAAACAGCCTCTTCTTCTCTGTGTAACTTCTGAAACAGGAAGCAGGGAATTCCACTCAGAGAACTGGCACAAAGCTTTGAGGAGACACCCTGGGGACCAGATCACTGCTGGATCCTTGTTCGCTACTCCTACAATGATCACAAAGTCCTGCTTAATAGCTGTATGTAAGAGTGGAGAGAGGAGGTATTAGGAATACAACCCACAGACAAGCCAAAGTTGTGTTTACTGAATGAGCAGAGTATTGTTGACGGGAAGAAATTGCTAACCACAAGCTACCACAATTTGCTGCTCACCCTTGTCACCAAAGAGAAGGTCTTTTCGGAGCATCCTTGCGTCTCTATGGCTGTTTCCATAAGAATGTAAGAGAAGCCCTGCGGAGATCAGGCCACAGCCAGCATCCTGCCTCACACAGTGGCCCACCAATTGCTTATAGGCTTCTCAAAACAGAAGACAAAACCTTCACCTGCTTTCAACTTCCTGCAGGTGGCCTCTACAGGCAACTTGCCAGTCTCTCCAGCCTGGAGGAAATACCACACGGCATGAGCTACCCCATGGTGCCCTGCCCTTCTCTACACAGTCCATCCCAAGATGGAAGCCTTCTATTAGGGCTGTCTGTATTATAGACACATCACAGCCCAGCTTTGGAGGCTGAAAATGAAAGTTCCTAGCCCTCTAGGACTTTTCAGCCTGGTGCCCAGATATGGTAAACCACTTTTGTATCTACTGAGAAACCTCCATGGATGTCTCCATGGATAGACCAGGAATTGGCCCGGAACTGATGATAAAAGATTTGTTTTTGGGTACCATCAAGTTGTGGCTGATTTCTGGTTGACATCATGGGCACCTCTACGCAGTTTTCTTGGCACTGATCCAGAGATTTGCCATTGCCTACTGCTGGAGAGAGGTTGGAGACCAAACCAGCAATGCTCTGCCATTGAGCTAATAGCCACGCTGTGGTAAGTGATACAATCAACAACAACCTATCTTCTTACCTGTTCTTCATGCACCTTGGCTTCTGGTTGCTTCAGATGAATGCTTTCCACCAGAGACACAGCCTGGGTGCAAGTCTCTGGGACACTAACTTGAACCTGGCTCTGGATTTCTTTCGGAAGGATGGCCAAGAACTGTTCCAAAATTATCAGCTCCATGATCTGCTCCTTAGTGTTTGCGTCTGGCTTCAACCACCGCCTGCAAAGTTCACGAAGCCTTTGGCAAACCTCGCGGGGCTCATCACCCTCCTGATAGGGCAGCTGCCTGAAGAGCTGACGTGCGACTTCTGTGCCAGCTACCTCCTCATCCAGAACCTCTTTTTTCACATCTCTGAAATCTGCTTTGTCTTCAGCCAAGAGGTTGCTATCAGCCTGTTGGTTGACCAAACCAGCCTCAGCTGCGGTCTGGGTCAGCTTTTCTCCTCTAGCTTGCTGCTGAACATCATCAGATTCGGGCACACGCTCCACAGTGCTGTCCTCAGGTCTAGTCTGTGTCTGCAAGTATGGTGGTTTGGCGCCTCTTAAGTTGGGGGACTCCACCATCTTCAAGAACTCCTGGAACTGACTTTCCCACCGTTGCTGCAGGTTCTCCAATGGTCTGCTCCTTTCCTGGATCTCCTTTATGTATCCATTCTGGATGACAGGATGGTTTTCCCTCAAGCCAAACCAGGACTCTTCTCCAACTTCCTTCTCCTGTTTCATTCTCTTCTCTAACCCAGCTGGCAATCTGTCTGTGGTCGGAGACTCCTCTCCTCTTTCCTCAGCCATGATTCCAGTCAGATAAGAGTCAACCTCAAAACATTCAGCATACAGAACTGAGCAAAATTTGGCTTTTGCGTCTTATAAGAAAGGCTTCTTCCTGTGACAAAGGGGGAGGGGGAGGAAAGGAGATGGTATTCCCCAAAATCCCGTTGTCAGAGACATGAAGTTTTATATTTTTCTGAACTTAACAGTTGAATCTCCATGGTCCCATTGTAGGTGCCAATAGGATGAAAGACACAGGGTAACAACCCATTTTCTTCTTCTTGAACATTTTTCTTTGAAACGCCTACTTAAAAGGCAAAACAACTTCATATCCTATGCCGAAAAGGTTTTCTTTAAAATTTGTATTTGAATATGAGAAACAGAAGAAGAAGAAGAGGAGTTGGCTTTTATACACAACTTTTCTCACCCACCTAAGGGGACTCAAAGCTGTTGACAAAGCTTCTGTTCTTCTCCCCACACTAGACCCCCTGTGAGGTTGATGGGGCTGTGAGAGCTCAGAAGAGAACTGTGACTAGCCCAAGGTCACCCAGCTGGGTTCGTAGAGAAGTGCGGAATCAAACCCAGTGACTCCCAGCTATGAGTCCAACACTCCAACCATAAGAACATAAGACATGCATGAGTGAATCAGACCTATAGCTGTCTGTTCTCACAGTGACCAGCCAGCTGCACCAGGAAGCCCACGGGCAGAACTGAGGACCCAGCTTGCCCTGCTCACAGTGCCCCAGCAGCTGGCATTTGAAGGCAAACCACATCAGGGCTAGTAACATTGACAGGGGAGGAGAGTAAGTAAGTAAGTAAGTAAGAGGGGAGGGTGGGAAGGAGGGGGAGGGGAGGGAAGGAAGAGAGGAAGAGGAGGGAAAGAAGGAAGAAAGTGGGAAGGGAGGAGGAAGAGGGAAAGAGGGAGGGAAGAAAGAGGAGGGAGGGAGGAGGAAGAGAGGAAGGAGGGAAGAAGGAAGGGGAGGGGAGGAAGTAAGTGGGGAGGGAGAAGGAAGAGGGGAAGTGGGGAAGGAAGGAAGAACGAGGGGAGGGGAAGGAGGGAGGGAAGGAAGGAGGGGAAGACGGAAGAGAGGAGGGACGAGGGAGGGAGGAGGGGAAGAAGGAAGGAAATGGGAAAGGAGGGAGGAGGAAGAGGGGAAGGAAGAAGGGAGGGAGGGAAGGAAGGAAGGAGATGCTACACTTCTGCCATGTTATTGTTTATTTAATGGAAGGGGAACGACTATGAGCCCCTCCTTATCCCGATGCTACGACTGCTTTTGGAGGACTGTGTTTCTTTATTGGAGCCCACCTCAGAACCTCCCTTCCTGTTTTCCCAAGAGCTGTCCAGGGTCAACCCTGTCTTGTCCTTCCCCCGCGGGGATCCTGCTCGACTTACCACCACCACCCCACACACAAACCCTCTTCCGTCTCTCTCCCACGCCCGTCCCGGGGATGCTCCGCGACGCGTGGGAAATTCAAACGCCACTTTCCCAAGGCAGGCGGAATAGGAAGTGACTGTGTGGAACCATTCACCCTCCACTGGGTTCCGATCGCAGCCTTTCTAGGCATTCGCTCGCTCAGCTTCAGCTTTAACTCGTTCGTGCAATGCGGAGCAATGCTCCCGAGACAGTGGAGTGTGCACACAAGACGTGTGCGAGTTCGGTGCAAGGCATACAGGTCTACCTGTCCCGACTTTTCTCCAAGGGACTCAGGTCAGGACACACTGATCTTCTCCCTTCCGTTTTACCTTCACAACAACCATGCTCGCTACCATGAGGTAGGCGAGGGCGGAAGGGAGTGATTGGTCCAAGTGACCTGAGTGAGGATTTGAACACAAGGACATTTTGGTCATTTTTTTCTTTTTCTTTTAATCATTTATTGTAAATATAAATACAGTTTTAAGTTCACATAACAACTTGAACAATTCAAACAAAAGAATAGGAACAATAAGCAATGAACTGCAGAAGGTAAGGCGTACAATAAGACAATTTCAATAACATTAACAATTAGATAAATACCAAGTGGGGAAATGAGATTTTCAAACGGGAATTCAAGAAAATTGGGGGGAATGTTTCAGCTATTTGAAGATCTGGGTGACATTTTGCTGCTTTTAAGAATGGGGACCAGCGTTTAGTGAACCAATCTTTAGAGTTTTCATAAGACATGTCCATTTGCTGAGAAATAAAATAATTGATCAACATATTCCAAACCCTAGATAAAAGGACATTTTGGTCATTGTGTTCAACGAATGGGAAGATGGGTTCACCATTCCCAGACCATAGGATCTCCCAGCTGGGATCTGAATGAAACTCATCGCAAGAGCTAACAGGAGGTCTTTTGCGTTGGCTCCAGTGGGACAGCCAGGGGCTGCTCCCATACAAAGCATCCACCCAGCACAGAGCCACTTCTTTCCCAGAAGTATCTCCACACATACCAGAGTGTGCCCTGGGCATAGAGCTGTAGAGCACTAAAAAGTGCGCTACAGCTATGTTAGCTGATGGCTAGTGCATGCCAGCATGGCTCT
Organism: Aspidoscelis marmoratus; assembly: GCA_014337955.1. NCBI lineage: Eukaryota > Metazoa > Chordata > Lepidosauria > Squamata > Teiidae > Aspidoscelis > Aspidoscelis marmoratus. The sequence continues at coordinate 185,053 of MTQE01002839.1, read as the reverse complement.
GTTTGCACCTGTAGTGGTTTGGTCTAGTGGGAATACCGCGTTTGATTCTGCACTCCCCCATGAAGCCAGTTGGGTGACCTTGGGCTAGTCACAGCTCTCTTCTGAACTCTCACAGCCCCACCTACCTCACAGGGTGTCTGTTGTGGGGTGAATAGAAAGTTTTGTCAGCCGCTTTGAGTACCCTTAAATGGGTGAGAAGAGGAAAGTGCATTCCTGTGTGGGCTGTGTCCTATGTCTTGAATTTTTAGTACAGTATATGGAAATGCCCTGGTTGGTTTGTCTGAGTCTATCCAGCCTATTGAAGGATTCAAACTGGTTTATGTATATATGTTCATATATAATTAACCAATCATATATGGTTAATATTACCATGTATACATAAACCAGGCTACATTCCTGTTTGATGTGGCTTCCCAAATCCCAGATCTAATGATGATCACAGCCACCTATCTATACTAGGTATGCTTGGGTTTCATGAATTTGCATGTTTATCTTTGCACAGGGACCTTGCTAATCTCTGTATCCTTCTATTTTTACTATATGTGCTGCCAAAGTGAGCATAGGATTATATTTTAAATATATTAAGTGCTTTTTTATTGTAGGCTGTGACCTGCCCTGGATACAAATGTAAAAAAAATAAATAGTAATAATACAGTAAAGAGGAATTTAGTTACAGGCTAGTTATGTGAAGGCATTTTTTTCTTTTTTTAAAGGAACTATAATTGCTCTGATGTGGGAGAATAGGTATGACCAATGCCCGGCCTTGAAGATGTTCTAAACTGTGTGAGCCAGTTTGGTCTAGCGATTAGGGAGCCAGACACTTATCTGGAAATACCGGGTTTGATTCCGCCTTCCCCCATGAAGCCAACTGGGTGACCTTGGGCTAGTCACAGATGTCTTCTGAGCTCTCACAGCCCCACCTACCTCACAGAGTGTCTGTTGTGGGGAGAAGAATGGAAAGCCTTGTCAGCCATTTTGAGTCCCCTTAAATGGGTGAGGAAAGCAGGATAGAAAAGCCAACCTTCTTCTATAAAATCCATCATTCTGTACTTTTGGCCACACCAGCCAAGATCAATAGTTATAATCCAGAAACACTGTGTACATTTACTTAAGAACGTAAGAGGAGCCCTGCTGGATCAGGCCACAGCTCATCTAGTCCAGCATCCCGCCTCACACAGTGGCCCACCAATTACTTCTGGGCATCTCAAGCAGAAGATATAGACAAACCCTTCACCAGCTCTTGACTCCCTGCAAATGGTGTTGAGAGGTCTCTTGCCTGTCTCTCCAGCCTGGAAGATGTACCTTGGCATCCATTCTAGTAGCTATTGATACCCCTGCCCCCCATGACTATCTAATGCCATCCGGTCTGGTTGCAGTCTCCATCTCTTCCAGTATTAAATTTCAGGCCTCCAGGATGGGAGAAGAATGCTTATCAGGTTCTGATCTGCATCCTTCAGCCCTCTTTGGAACACCACAGTGGAGCAACCACTGCCCATGCTGGAACCAGGAAGCATACGGAGCTGTTACCTGAAGCATGCTTTTTGCTTTCTGGAGCTGCTTTGGCCAAAAGGGAAGCTCCAACACACCCAGCAAAGTGCACTGTGGAGTGATGATGTCAACGCAGAATGCACAGAAGGTTACATGGAGGTGGGATAGGCCTCTTAAAGATGTGTCCAGGTAAAGGGTTCCTCCTGTCCCCCTTCCCCTGGAGTCCTGAAAAAACACATAAGAGCATCTAAACTCCTGGCTTTGTTCTGGAAATGGACGGCTGTTTCACGTTATTCGGAACAGCATTTTGCACACCTCTGATGTTTTAAGATCAAGTATGTTTAGGACTAAATGCACACAGCCAGAATGTCCCTTGAAAATGCACAATCACTTATTTACATTTATTTTATTTCATTAACCATTTCCCCAATCCACCCTGCAAGTGAAATTGTTACTATTCCCATTTTATAGATGAGGAAGAACTCAGGTTGTGTGATAGAGGTTCCCCCCAGGTTATGGTGTTTGTCCATGGCAATGCTGTCCTGTCTTCACAGAACACTCTCCTGTCTGTCCTCAAGACTGGAGTGGCACTTTTCCCACCAGCTTCGAAACATTTGAGAGTCTTGTCTCCTCCGCTGTGTATGCGCTCATGCCGAATGAGGGTGGACTGGTGGCTAAAGCTTTTCCCACATTCTGAGCATCTATAGGGCTTTTCGCCTGTGTGCGTTCTGTTGTGCGCAATCAGGGAGGAACGATCGCTGAAGCTCTTCCCACAGTCCGCGCAGGAATACGGTTTCTCCCCTGTGTGCGTCCTCTTGTGCGTCGTCAAGGTGGACCTGTCGCTGAAGCTCTTCCCACAGTAGGGACACTTGTATGGTTTCTCTCCTGTGTGGATTCGCTCGTGTTTTACCAGGTGCGGGCGCTGACTGAAGCTCTTCCCACAATCGGAGCACTTGTAGGGTTTCTCTCCTGTGTGAGTCCTCTCGTGCAAGATTAAGTGTGATCTCTGGCTGAAACTCTTCCCACAATCCAGGCATCTGTAAGGTTTCTCTCCAGTGTGGATCCTCTGGTGGGTAATAAGGACATTCCTTCGGCAGAATGTTTTCCAACAAATGGTACATTTGTACTGGGACTCACCAGCCAGACTCTTTCCAGGCATTGCTAGATCTGAGCTTAACCTCAGAACCTGCCCCAGTTGGACTCCTGCATTTTCCCTCCCACACTTGAGAGTGATGGGCTGCTGGTTTGTGGCGTCTTCTAAATCTTCATATCCTCCCGCAGAGTTAATGAATCTGCCGCCTTGTGTTTCCGAATGGTTTCTTTTCTGAAGGCTTTCGGGTTCCTTCTCTTGCGAAGCAGCGGTCCTCCCAGGTTCCTTTGTCAAACCTGCAAACAGGTCACATCCCGGGGGATTTCTTGGCCAATTCCTATCTTTCTGACTTGCTCCTTCTTCAGGACATGCTACTGAGAAAAGGATTCAGAGGTATGTGTTATCTTTTGGAAGCAGGAATGTAAACAGCAAATCAGGTCCCATGTAGAATGAACTCAACATCGTTCCACAATACTCTATATGGAATGTACCACAGCCACAATATACCTTATATCAAGAGACCATCTTAAATTTTAAACAAGTTTCAGTGCAGGACAGCAGCTATAGCATCAGACTGAGATCTAGGAGATCAGCCCATTTTTTGGGACAGAGGAGCAAGACAAATCCCCATTTGCTGATGAAAGCTCACTGGGCAATGCTTTAATTTAACAGCTATGTATTGGATTTATTACATCAATATTTCTCTCTTTCAGATGAGAAGAATGTGGTATACTCCTGTATGTAGTTGTTTCTACACCTGTTGTGTTTATTTACTGTTTAAATTTTTCATTCTATTTATGGTGCTTAGGCACCTACATACAATATTATCATATCATACTCTTTGTTTTCTTTAATAAAACTTCAAAGAATAAAAACACAACTCAGTGGGCAATTATATTCACCCAGGCAGTGCCGCAAGAAGGCAGGCTGTGTAGCTTAATGAATCTACTGTGTCCCGTGTGGATGGATCTGTGTCAGTGTGTGTTCCACAATCCACATCGATGTCTGGATGCCAAAGGCATGGAACTGGATCAGAGGCCCTCAGATCCAGATTTAAGCCTTCATGCAGAAACAGCCTTTGGCTTTAAAGAATTTATGCTTGTATTACTTTCCAAAAGACTAAATTTAGAAGGAAGTTCCCTGAAACTCTAGATTTTGGGGGAATTAGGGATTTATTTCAACTATCCACCCAGTAGAAGAACATAAAGAACTGGATTTTAAAAGCTGCACCAAGTAGGCTGAGTACATGTTCCTTTAAAACACTGATATGAGAAAGTGCTTATTTCTCTTCGGGACTTCACAGCGCAGTCGTCTCTTATCTAACATTTTTGATAACATGGTTTTGCTTTTACACGAGTGGTAACCTAACAGCCCTTGATCAGTACAATCATGGAAACTTTTAGTAAGGTGGCACTGCAGTGACTAATGCCTGAAAACTGGATCTTCCCTATCCGGTGCACTGCTGATAGTCTGGGCCTCAGCTCTATGTAGTGCCACTGGCTGACACTGATAAATTGGGTTGCCCTTCTGTAGGACCATAGAGTTCCACTGCTAGACTGGGTCCCTCCTCTGCAGTGCCACCAACTTAAATTGCTAGACTGACCTAACCCTTATTTTCCATGGCAGCAATTGCCTATATAACACCATTTGGTACTAAGTGGAGGTTTTGAGGGAAACATATGATAGTGTTACACAAAAGATGACCATATGTAATCAATCAATCAATCAATCATCCATCCATCCATCCATCCATCCTGCCCTATACCCAAGGATCTCAGGGTGGGTTACAACATATAAAATGAACACATTAAAACCAATAACATATTATATTAAAACCATGGCAGTGTCTAAGTGTGGGAGAAAAAAGCTTTCCTTTACCTAGCCAAAGGCCAGCTAAAGAGGTGCATCTTCACAGCTCATCTAAAACACATAGAAGGTTTATAAGTAAGAAGGAAAAAATGAAGTACTACCTAGTAATGCAGCATCTTTTTCAATCTCCTCTTTGATTCCTCTGCAGTGGGACCTCTTCCAGGCATCTGAGGGTCCCTGTTTTATCTTGGGGAAGGATTGCACCACTATGTCCTTGAATAATAAATAAAAACAATACAGGGAAAATTAATATATGGAAAATAGAAAGGGTTTTCTGGCCAGATGGCACACTTCCAAGTCCTTGCTGAAGTTACTCAATATATGAGGGAGCTTGTTGGATACCACCTGGTCATGGCTGGCACCTGATTAACTGCATGGGCACCTCCACCTCCCTGGGTGCTTCTAGGCAATTTTCTTGGCAGAAATATTTCTATTTATTTATTATTTATTTTATTATTTACATTTCTATCCCGCCCTATACCAAAGGTCTCTGGGTGGGTAACAACCTTAAAATCCACCATATCAAACAA
>MTQE01002839.1:157852-170510 GCA_014337955.1 Aspidoscelis marmoratus | reverse complement strand
GCTGTGAGAGATCAGAAGAGAGCTGTGACTAGCCCAAGGCCACCCAGCTGACATTGTGGAGGAGTGCAGGACTGAACCAGAAGACTTATCAGATAAAGAGTCCAACATTCTAACCACAAGATCAAACTGACAGAGGAAGGCAATCTGAGGGACTACGCAGCTGGCCCATTATCTGATCCTCAGCAAAACCAGCAGGGAAAGCAGAGACCATGGAGGAGGAAGCGGAAGGGAAGAAGCCAATAGCAGATGGCAATCCATTCACCTGCAAGTATGCCTTATCTGATGCCTGCTCTTTCCATCCCCTTTCTAATGCCTTCTTTTTAGTGTGTTCATTTTATATCTTGCTTTTACTGTTGTAATCCCCCTGAGAACTTAAAAGGAGCCTGCCCTTGCTAGTCCCAGCTAGTCCAGTGATCCACCCATAATGGCTTCCAGGCACACTCAACCAAAAGAACATAAGAACACAAGAGGAACCCTGCTGGGTGAGGCCACAGTCCATCTAGTCCAGCATCCTGTTGCACACAGTGACCCATCAATTTCCCATGGGCATCTCAAGCAGAGACGAGGGCAAACCTTCTCCTGCTCTCAACTCTCTGCAAATGGCCTTTAGAAGCATGGTGCCTGTCTTTCTAATTTGGAGGCAGTACCTAGGCATCAAGTCTAGTAGCCACCAATAGTTGAATCCCTGCCCACTCCATTGCCTCTGCTGTCTCCTGCAATTTCTCCAATGCTTCAGTTCTTGGTGCTGCAGATTCTCTTCTTCCATCCCTCCCTTGGCGTCAAATGCAAAAATGGAGGAGCAGGAGGTGTTCCGGCCATGGCTTCACCCCCTCTTCTGGTCTGGGATACGTTCCCCTAGCCCCTGGCTTACCATGCATTTCAATCATTTGAACTGATTTAGTTTGCACACCATTTCTGGAGAGCCAAACCTCCATGCAAATCAAGGTAGGACTGTACATTATTTACCACTAAAGTTATCACAAAATAAGGAAACTGTTTCATTATAAATGCCCATTCCCCAATCTTACATTAGTAGAAAGAAAACAAAGAAAAACTTTCCTGCTTATGAGAATAATTCCTTGCTATGCAATCATTTCACTATAGAGCCATGTGTTTTGGATTCCAGGAAAAATAATTGTTGTGGTGACATCTTTCAGATGTAGGATGGCAATATTAGGCCAATTTAACAAATTTAAAATCAGAGTTTTGTAAGAGGAACTTCCTTGGGCCAAACCAAGGACCTATTATAGCCCAACATCCTGTTTCCAACCACAGTCAACCAGCTACATGTGCAAAGACATAGAACAAAGACTCCTCAATGCTATTTGATGAGGATTAGTTTGGTTAGTTTTTAAGAAACTGGGAAGAGAGTTAGAAAGAGCATAATAAATGCTCATTGTCACTCCTTGAGGTTATTTACTTAAGGTTAAGCAGTGTGGTTCAGTAGCTAGAGCTGAAATCCTTAATGTGGTTCCCACATGAGAATCTGAAGCCCTAAGTTTATGGAAGATTGGGGACCTTTCATACAATTTCTTCGGGATTGGGTATTCCGATGGAAGCAACAAGTAGATGTAGGGAGCTAAATGTAAAAGATTAGAAGAAGAAGAGTTTGAAGAACGGAGGAAGTCACATGGAAGCTATTGAAATTATTGTAATGGTATATAATTATGCATGAATGGTATTAATGAAAATAAATTAAAAAATGGGGAAAAAAAGAGAATCTGAAGCCCCTGAAGGATTTATTTTTCTGTTCTTCCTCTTCACCTTTTGGTCTCTGTACAACAATTGGCCACATTCCACAGCCGGGCAACTTCTTTTCCTTAGCACTAGCCAGAGGCAAACTGGAAGAAGTCCCCGTTTGGATCCAATTCTTACATTTTTTTATAGCGTCAAAATGTGTGCTGGGAAACTGACTTAATTAAGGCAAGTTGTTGCCCTTGGCTTCACCAGCCACCAGCAAATTCATTTCCAAATATGAACCAAGGCGCAATATTAATACTCAGACCTTTCCTGCCCTTCCCTCCATGCAGATCAAGTAGGCCCCGCACTCCATTAGTCTGGCTCTGTTTCCACAAGATGGAGCCAGATGCAGATTAAGAGGCAGACCTTAGTCCGGATTTATTGTAGCCCCATTTAATCCAAAACTACTGCGGCAACCATAGGTAGGCATGGGCTAGATTAGTACCATTGCAGGCCCATGCCTCAGCAAGATCCGGATCAGTAGGGTTTGGTTATTCCAGATCCACTGATCCAGATCTAACCCAGGCAAGTGCAGAAAAGTCCCCAGTGTTACACAACAGTTGACATAAATGAATCTCACCGTACAGGTGGCAAGTTCAGAATGGGCAGCCCTGATACCCTGTACTGAAGTGTAGAATTTCTGATTTTCAAATTTATCCCTTCAATGTATCCCTTGTGTAAATGAGGCCTAAGTTTTTTTCATATTAAATTTAAAATCTGCCTTGTTCCAACTTAAGAAAAAGAATTGGCCTTTATACCCCACTTTTCTCATCCTTTTAAGGGGACGCAAAGTGGCTGACAAAGCTTCCTATTCTTTTCCCCACAACAGAACACCCTGTGAGGTGGGTGGGGCTGTGAGAGCTCAGAAGAGAGCTGTGACTAGCCCAAGGTCACCTAGCTGGCTTCATGGAGGAGTGCACAATCTAACACTCTAACCACAAGACCAAATGGCTTCATGTGTATCCACAGGCCCACACCTAGAACTGGAAGAGCTCTGGGTTCAAATCTTTAGTCGCTCATGAAGCTGCCCTGGCCTGTGGGTGACCATGGGACATTCACCAAGTTTAACCGCCCCATCAAAGGAGGCAGGTGGCCCTTGTGGAAAGGAGTGTCCATGGCCTGGAGAGGCCAAGGAAGGAACAACCCACACATGCTGCTCTTCCTGCCTCCTCATTCTTTCCTTCCTCATCTTTCCTGAATACCTGAGTTCTGTCCCTTGTATTAAAGGCACCCATTTGCTGCTTAGGCTCCGAACCAGGGAAAAGGACAAGCCTTCTGCCATGGTGGACATATCTTTGTCCTCCAAGTGTGTGGGTTGTTCCTGTTACATGCTTCTAGCTGTGGAGTATTCCTTTCCCTTAGGGACAGGCAAGGAGGCAGAGAATTATTAAAAGACCTCTTTTCTGTCAGAAAAATCAGGGTTTGTCTTGCTTCAGAAGGTTTTTGTAGGGATGAATAGATGGGACAAGAAGTATACATGCTGCCATATGAGATAAGGAAGGTTAGATAGATCTAAATGTAAATAATTCAGATAGGTGTACAAACTCAGGAAGGATAATGTTTTTCTGTAATTAATAGTCACATAAAGATAGCTTGTTGCTTCCCAGAGACACATGGTTGGCTTCACTGGATGCTGAACATAACTGGCCATTGGTCTGAACTAGTAGATGGTTTTTATCCCTTATGACTGAATCATGTGGGAAAAGATATTTTAAGGAGTGTCTTTCAGGGTATAATAAGGTTTAATCTCAAATGTGAAACCATTCTCGGGTACTAATGTGCTGTTATTGCAAATTAAAAACCAATATTTCTTCTGATGTTTCCCTTTGGTATTCAATTATGGCAGGAAATGCAAAGAAGCAATCACATCTCCAAAGGCAGGCATATGACATAGTTATTATATTTAATTCCCCTTCAACAATTTACTTTTCTCTGGTTGCCTCATGTGGCCCTCGTGTGGTATTTTCCTTTTCAAACCAACCTATTGTTTCTCAGTCAAATGGGTACTCTCATGCGCAAGGAGGTTTGGCTTCTGGGTGAAGCCCTTTCCGCACTCCTTGCACTTATACGGTTTCTCCCCAGTATGGATTCTTTCATGCTTCAGGAGGTTGGAACGATGGCTAAAGCACTTCCCACACCATGAGCAGCTGTATGGTTTCTCCTTGGTGTGGGTCCTCTGGTGCACAATAAAAGCTGATTTATCCCGGAAGCTCTTCTCACACCAAGGACACGGGAAAGGTTTCTCTCCTGTATGGATCTTCTCATGTTGAACCAGCCCAGCATTCTGGGAAAAGCATTTCCCACACTCCAAGCATTTGTACGGTTTCTCTCCTGTGTGGGCTCTTCTGTGCTTCATTAGGGATGACCCATCGCCAAAGCTCTTGTCACAGTCCGTACACTTGTACGGCTTCTCTCCTGTGTGGATCCTTTCATGAGCAAGGAGGTTCGTGCGATGTCGGAAGCTCTTCCCACAACCTGAACATGGATATGGTTTCTCCTCAGTGTGGATCCTCCTATGCACAAGGAAAGCCGACTTGTTCCTGAAACATTTGTCACAATCAGGGCACTCATGTGGTTTTTCCCCTGTATGGATCCTCTGATGGCGAATAAGGTCAAATCTCTGCCTGAAGTTCTTCCCACAGTCTGGGCAATGGTAAGGCTTCTCTCCCGTATGTATTCTCTGATGGGACACGAGCCCTGTTCTCCTGCTAAAGCTCTGACCACAATCAGGGCAAACAAAGGGTTTCTCTTGAGTGTGGGTTTTCTCATGCACTGTAAGGTGGGACCTTTGGTTGAACTTTTTCCCACAGTCAGAGCAATTAAAGGGTTTCTCTCCAGTATGGATCCTCTGATGTGCAACTAAGACGTTCCGCCGGCAGAAGCTTTTCCCACAGTCTGAACATGTGTACGGTTTCTCCCCAGAGTGTATCCTTTGGTGTTCAACCAGCTTAGCTTTGCATAGAAAGGATTTCCCACAATCTGGGCATATCTCACCCTTGAGGGTTCTTTGCTGGCCTGACGTTGGCTCAAGCTCCTTGAAGTCTTGCTGAACATGAACGGACTCCCCTTCTTCTTCATAACTCAGTTGAGTTGGGTGCTCATCTTTAGAAGTTTCATCCTCATCAGGATATTGGGTAACAACTTGTTCTGCACTTTCTGGAAGCATCCAGGGCAGCTCAGCCCCCCCAGAATTCTTGTCCTTCCAAAATGGTCTATCATCACCTGTTAGAATAAGGAGAGACTCTGTAGGTTAGAAGGAACTTCCAGGGAGAAATGATTTGCCAAGTAACCCATCAAGGAATTCAGAAAATCCAGGCAGGGGGCCCTTACCCATCAATGGAGCTTCAATGGGGTTCTCCTCTTTGATCTCTCCGAAGATCGGCCATTTTCCAGAGCCCGACAAGGCCTCACCAGTCTCAGAACAATCCTTTCTTGCCTTGTATGGCCATAGGACCTGCAACCAAAGAAATGAACTCTATCAGGTAAGAAAAACAGCCAGAAACGGACATATAAGGGAACACAGTATGCTATCATCTTCATACCACTCCAAACTTTTTATTAAGCCTTCATATCTTACAAGGAGCAGTTAAAGGATCTAGGAATGTTTAGCCTGCAGAAGAGAAGACTGAGAGGAGACATAATAGCTGTTTTCAAGTATCTGAAGGGTGTCACAATGCAGAGGGATCAGCCCTATTCTTACACAAGATGGGAGGACTAGAAACAATGGGTTGAAACTTCAAGGGAGTAGATACAGATGAGATATTAGAAAGGACCTCTTGACAGAAAGGGCAATCAGTAAATGGAAGAGGTTGCCACAGGAGGTAGTGAACTCTCACAAGCATCCTCATGAGAACATAAGAACTTAAGAGGAGTCCCTGGTGGATCAGGCCACAGCCCATCTAGTCCAGCATCCTGTTGCACACAGTGGCCCACCAAATGCTCACGGGCATCTCAAGCAGAGACAAGGACAAACCTTCTCCTGCTCTCGAGTCCCAGCAGATGGCCTTAGAAGCGCCTCAGTTCCTCCCCTTATTTATATGAGAATAAACATCCTGCTTGGCTAAAAAAATGTTCCAATCCAGCATCCTGGCTATTGGGTCAGGCCAGAACCGAGGAGGATCTGGGTTCAAATTGTTGGCATGGAAGCTCAGTGAGTGATTTTGGGTTGGTTGCTGGCCTTTAACAGGCAGTAGGGAAGACAAATTGGAGGGAAGAAGATTGATTTTATGCAACTAGAGCTCTTTGGGGGGAAAGTAGGATATAAATTTCGTGAGTGAGTGAGTGAACAAACGAATGACCGAATGTAATTTTGGGGCTGATAAGAGCATGCAAATGCATAGATTGTGATTTATGTAGCTGAGTGCAGACTAGGAACGTGCACAAATTTTTTGGGGGGTGGGGGATGCTGATTCATATCCAATCAAATGCAAGAAAATTCATATTCATTCTAACAGATCCCCTTCGAATGTGATACAATTCAAATTTGATACAGATGTTTGATACGAATTCAGTTTGAATCCCCACTACAAATCCCCTACATATCCCCTACATATCCTCTATATATCTACTCTGAACATGTCAAATCCGCCCTGAATCCACTTTGAATCCGCTCGCAATCCATTTTGGATCCACTCCGGATCCGTTGCAGATGTGACTGGCAGAGCCGCTTTCCCGCCTCCCCAGGTTCACAAATGTAACGAGGCTTCATACGAATATTCCAAAGCATTTGATTTGAATCCAAATGTCAGTCTTCGAATGTGCTACCATTCGATTCGAATTCAAATGGCAAATTCAAATCCTTGCAAATTTTGAATCAGATGAATACTCACGCACATCCCTAGCGCAGACCACTTGAATGGTGATTGTTTTAATAGCGTTTTAGGCTGATTCCAGACAGCAGCCGATATTGCAGTAGGAAGAAATAATGCAGGGTATTGCTCACCCGCCATTATTGCTTGCTGCCTTTGCGTGTTTTTGTGACATGCAGTCTGGGCAACTTGGTTGTTGTTGAATTCCCAGATTTGCACGTTTGCTGTTTTGACCACCACGCATGCGCACTGGACAGAGCTACAGTGGTCCAGAACAGGCTAGCCCAAAAGATGCCGGGCTTCCCAGCACTGGGTTTCCCAGCAATATTTTGCACTTTTTTTTAGGGGGGAGGAAAGTGAGGCTGTGGTGGGGTTGCCTCTGATATGTGAGGCGACCCTACCGTAGCAGCACCCTAATTGTGCTATATTTGCCATATCTTCAAGCTATTTCTATACTGTCATCCTCTTCAATTTTTATGGCTTCTTATTGCTCTTTTATTTTTTTTAACCTGTAGGTTTCAATTTGTTTTAAGAAAGGATTTAGCCATGAGCATTTAGATTTTCAATATAAACAACAGCTCAGTGCTGCTATTGCTGATTGTCGAGTCTGAAAAAAAAGTGACTTTTGTGGGCCAGAGTCTCTATCATCTATAGCCAATGGCCATTTTTTGCTAAGGATCATGGGAAGGGGAAAATATACGGTTTTGTTTGATTTTGTGCACAAAAATCATATGAGCTGCGGCCATAGCTTAGTGGCAAAGCATCTTCCTAAAAAGAAGAGAGAGAGATGTCTGCGATGGCAGCGTTCTTGTCTTTTCCATCCTCTGGGCTGGGGCCAAAGTAGCCACTGAGATTTGGGTGCTTTAATGGGCAAACCAGGGATCAGGTGCACACAAGAGTTGGAGGAGTAGGGAAATGCAGTATTTGCTGACACCATCCCTTGGCCCAGCTGTCCCCTCAGCCTGTGTGGGTTGTTCTTCCCTTCTTCGGGCAATGGGACACTCCTTTCCTGCAAGTCCAGTTGCCTGCCAAGGTGAGGCAGCTAAATGTAAATGGCCAGTGTGTTTAGTGGGTCCCCCACGTTTGCTTGTGTTCCCCACGTGTTCTGAGTTTTGCCTCACCGGTTGTTCGTTCTCTTGCTGCCTCTCCAGGAATTCCTCCGCCAGGCTGACCGCCTGGAAGCAAGAGGTGGGCTCTCTCTCCCTGACCCAGCTTTGCATTTCCTCTGGCAGGATATTCAGGAACTGCTCCAGGATAACCAGCTCCAAGAGCTGTTCTTTGGTCTTCCTCGCTGGCTGCAGCCACCGATAGCACAGCTTCCGGAGCATTCCACAAACCTCTCGGGGCCCTTCGGCCTCCTGGTAGCAGAACTGCCGGAAACACTGGCGCTCGATCTCCGGGCTGGCGGCGCACTCTTCCGGAGTCTCCACCTTGACGGCCCAGGATCGTGCCTTCCCTGTGGCCAAAATGGTGCTGACACGCTGGTGGATTTCTCTGACCCTTGCAGGTAAGAGATGGGTCTCCCTCTCTCGGCTCCGTTGCAAAGCTGCTGCTTCTTGCACCACTGGAGATGGAGAAATGCTCCTTGGCCTGAACTCAAGTGGCTGAACGGCTCCTTGTTCAGACTCAGAAGGCCGGGAGACCTTGACAAACTTCTGCCACTGCGTTTCCCAGCATTCCCCTGGGGTGCCCACAGGTTCCTGTTTCAGGTGCTCTGGGGAGGGTTCTCTCCAGAATTCTCCAACACTGTCAGAGTGGATGACCAGCGGGCCTTCATCGGTGCTCTTCTCAGCTTCAGATTCTGCTGGGTCCGGAGTTTCTGTCTTCACTCTGTATTCTGGCTCATCTCCCTGAGCAAGACTCCAAGGGGACACATTTCCCTGCTCCTCAGCCATTGTTCTCTGAAGGACAGTGCTTCAGCTGTGGTGATTTTGGAAGGCACTTTACGCTCCCAACCTGTCTCTGTTGGTGGGACTGGTAAAAGGCAGCTGGGATATGGTGTGAGGAAGTCCTACCTGAAAGTAAAAATAATATGCACTGTATAGAATTTATGGACATTTCTTGCAAGAACTCAGTATCATTATTCTCTTCCCTTTTATTTTATGCTTACAACAGCCCTGTGAGGTAGACTGTGCTGGGAGACTGGCCCAAAGAAGGAGAAGAAGAAGAGCTGGCTTTTCTACTGCACTTTTCTCACCCATTTAAGGGGATTCAAAATGGCTGACAAACCTTTTGTTCTTCTTCCCACAACAGACACCCTGTGAAGTAAGTGTGGCTGTGAGAGCTCAGAAAGAGAGCTGTCACTAGCCCAAGGTCACCCAGCTGGCTTCATGCAGGAGTGTGGAATCGAACTGGGAGACCTCCAGAAAAGAGTCTGGCACTTTAACCACAAGATTTCATGAAGGAAACTAAAGGTTTAATTCCATATATTAATTTTTAACAATTAAATTTCAGACTAAGATAATAAAAGACCACTACAGCTTTATTTACAAAATCCTTTTCATTGATAACTAAAAAGAAAACCCTTAATGATTCTTAAACAGTATTTCATTTACATGTCATTATATTTCAAATGCATGTATTGGGTCTAGTTCGCGAGAAGTAATTATTTCTCTTTACTCTACCTTGGTCAGACTTCATCTAGAATTCTGTGTCCAGTTCTGGGCACCCCAATTTAAAAAAGATATTGACGAACTAGAGCAAATCCAAAGGAGGGGTACCAAAATGGTTAGAGGTCTGGAAAGCACTGGAGGAACAGCTGAAGGATCTAGGAATGTTTAGGCTGCAGAAGAGAAGACTTGAGAGGAGACATGATCACAGTCTTCAAGTATCTGAAGGGCTGTCACAGTGCAGAGGGATCGACCCTATTCTCACTTGCACAAGATGGGAAGACTGGAGACAACGGGATGAAACTTCAAGGGAGTCAGTACAGATTAGATATTAGGAAAAACTTCCTGACAGTGATGACAATCAGTCAACGGAATAGGTTGACATGGGAGGTGGTTATCTCTCCTTCACTGGAGGTCTTCAAGCAGAGGTTGGACCTACATCTGTCTGAGATGGTTTAGCAATCTTGCATTGAGCAGGGAGTTGGGCTTGTTGACCCTAAAGGTCCCTTCCAACTCCATGATTCTATGTCGAAAATAAACGTTTTGTACCCAATGTGCCTTAGATTTTCATAACTCCCAGGGGAATCTCTTAGAAAACCTCATAATCATGATAATCAGGAGAGAATACCAAATCCAATTTTGAGAATTAATTTTTAAATTATTGTTCCTGGTAAGAAATTGCTTTACACTGCTTGTAGCTTTTAAATGACTTTTTTTTAAAAAAGAATTAACATGCATAACCCATCTCGAGAGAACTTTTGTTTAAAAGGCACCACTTAAATACAAACTTTTAAAAATAAATAGACAACATCGATTCAAAACTGTCCCAGCTCCCTTAAAAAAAACAAAACAAAAACACATTCAATCCTCTGCTCTTATGAGCAATTCAGTCAAACAGGGAAATTCTCAAAAGCTTTTGCAAAGGAACTGGTTTAGAAAAACACTGATCTGTAAAAGGAGCCTGCATGTGCCAGCTCTGTCTATCTTGGAATCCCCAAAATGGGAGCATTGTGGATATGCCAAGGTGAAGAACTTCAGCATCCAAGTGGTTCCAGACAGTCCAGGACAGGACAGGTAATTTATATTTGCAAAGCAAAGCTCTGTGGTCCTTTCTCTCCCCCTCCCCCCAATCTCTTTGGTTCTAGCCAAATATTTCTTTAACTCACTCAATTATTTTCCCAGGAGCTGCTGGGAAGCCCTTTTTCTTTGTCCTCCTTTTGTCTTCTTAGTCTCCAGGGCTGCTCTTCGGTAGATTACTTTGTAGCAAAAGAAAAGCATGGGGGGAAAAAAGACACATTCAAAGGGAAAAAAGAAGAGCAGGGCCTTCATGAGTCATATCTTTTCCTTCCGGTGTGCCACTCTGAAAATCCAGACTCTCTCTGCTTAACCCTTTGCGGCAGCTCAAACCACAGATGGATTCAGGGAGTTTTATTTTTTTCATGGGGGCTCAAATTGAAGAGGCATAAAACTGGGCCATTGAGGAAGGGATACAATCTTTCAATTCAAAAAGAGATCCCTTTGAGATCTGATGTAAAGAGATCGCATCCTTGCAAAATATTAGCATTAAGAGAAAGATCTGACCTGTTTCAGGCTTTTGCATTTTAAAGCTTAGTGTAACACTGAAAAAAAAAGCATGTCTCTCCTCACAAATAACCTCTCAGTGTTCAGTAAAAACATTTCTGTTCACCCAGGACTTCGATAATGTTTCTCTTACAGAGGTGTGCTATTAAAAGAAAACAAGCAAAAGTTTTATTTTGTTAGTACCTTTTATGTGGCTTTCCTAGAGTAAATGAAGCAGACGCTTAATGATTACTAGGGGATGTGCATGAATATTGATCACACTGGAAATTCGGAGGAATTTATACATTCACATTTTAATAGAATGTTGGCTACACTCAGAGAATGACATTTGAATCTGAAGCGAATGCTTTTATGCATTTGTTCAAAGTTTCATTATATTTGTGAATATGAATTTTGTTCGCATTCTCTTTGCCACAAATTGAACATGAAAATGAAAACTGTGCCCAACCCTTAATGTAATAATGGGATCACAACCACAAGTAGATTTTAAAGTATAAGAAGAGTGAGGTTTGAACCCCAAAATGAGAGAGAGAACTTGAATCTCTTCCTCTGTGCTTTAATCCTAGACCTGGCACTTTTTCTTGTCTAGGGCTTGTTGTAGTCTGCACCTGCATGCAGGTAACAGATGTACATTTGAAATACAGTGGTACCTTGACATACGAGTTTAATTCGTTCCGTAACCTTGCTCTTATGTCAAATCGCTCGTATCTCAAAGCAATTTTCCCATTAATCCATTCCAGCTCCCAAAACACCACCTCAGTTGTTTTTGTTATGTACTGTACTGTATTTACATACTCGTATCTCAAATCTTGCTCTCATCTCAAAGCAAAATATCACTCGCTCGGCGGCTTGTATCTCAAAACACTTGTATGTCAGGGCACTTGTATGTCGAGGTACCACTGTACGTGCAAATAGGCCTAAGGTCTCTATCCTGCAATATAATCTGGAAAAAGCAGCCTTGAACTTTTTCTCCTAAATTTCCCTCCCCCAAATTTCCCCCTTTTTTTCCTTGGCAAGGATTTAGAATTTCTATACTCCATGTTTGGCAGTGTTACTCATAAAATTCCTATGCGCCCGGCTGCTTTTCCCATTCAGAAGTCCTCAGGATGGGCAAATATCAGCTCAGACAGAGTTTTAGTCAGAACATGCACCTGACCTCGCATTGAAGAATCCACACGGGAGAGAAACCATACAAATGTGTGGAGTGTGGAAAGTGCTTCAATCTTACTTTGCACTGGGGACTGTATAAATGCTCTGCATGTGGAAAGAGCTTCAGTTGGAATGCGACTTATGAAGCATCAAATAATCCACAAAGTTGCTTTGATACAGTTGGTATACCTGGCTTCACTTATATAACATGGTACTTTTAAAGCAGCCTTTGGTTTTTGCACATCAGGCAAAACATGACTTTCCCTTTTTAAATATGTTGAAAACTTTTTAGTACAGTACTGGAATTTGGCTTCTGAGGTGCTCCTGACTTACATTGGTCGTCTGGACCTAAGTTAACCCACTGGTAGTCTGGGCCTTACTTCTTGTAGTGCACTTGGCTAACATTGGTTAATTGGGTCTGTCAGATCACTGGCTTACATTGGTAGACTGGCCTTAATGGTTTGCCTAACCCCAATTTTCCATAATACAGATGCATATGGAATCCGAATCATACTAGAATATTACAGTCTAGTGGTTTGGTCTAGTGGTTAGGGAGCCAGACTCTTACCTGGGAATACAGGGTTTGATTCCACACTCCCCCATGAAACCAGATGGCTGTCAGGCAAGGCTAGCTGCCTGGCATAATATTTGAATGTAAGATCTCTGCCACCTATGTGATTCTGTATATAATAGCTGCCTATTGTTTGGAAGTGATAGTTGACTCCCTGCTGGAGTTGAGTGATACATTTTGGCTCCAAGTTTAAACTGAGT